>ML823504.1:104546-131820 GCA_009831015.1 Picea engelmannii
TCTCATGGCCATAACTCTCTAATCGTGAGGAATTATGTGACGTTCCACATACCACCAGAAATGGCATGACAAGCACTATCCATCTAGGATAGTTTCACCAACAATTTCCTTGATCTTCATCTCATTATTCCTCATACAAACATCGGTCCTCCAACCATTCTTCTAGGATAACTCAATCCGTAAAGCGTCTTCCCGTGAGGGCTTTCACCATAAGGGGACCACTTTGGAGTTCATCCATATTTACTTCTTATCAACCATGACAAAACAATAATGAGTCATATTTACATCAAACACTATTGGGTCCATTACCCAAAACTTTGTGCTACAGGTCTTTCTTCAAGGGTTGACATCAATGACAACCAACCTTAATCAACAATTCAACAGGATTGACATGGTGTCCTAGAAAGCCTTTGTTCATAGGTTTTGGTTTTCCACTTAGGGGGAATTCTGAAAGGCCATCGTCCACTCCCATCATAAAACCAATATTTCATCTTGTTTCCTGCTCACTTGTCCCACTCCCCTTGTCTGGGCATTGGGTTGAACTTTCTTCAGGATTGCACCTTGTCTCGTGGGAAGAAGGGGCTAAAGGCCTAGAAGGTAAAAGAAAGTTAGTAAGAGATAAAAACCTAAAAATAAAACCTCAAGATGCTTCACCCAGGGATCCCCGAGAAAGCAATAAAAGGATTCTCAACAAGAAACTAGAGGGACTCGGAAGAAAATAATAAAACAAGACCTAGTCAGAGGATAGGGTCATCACGAGCCAACCTATTAGCTCCATCGGTACCTAGCAGTATCACATTGCCACCAGCTGGTTACCACGCCAGGGCAGTGACTCTTGGTTGCATGTCCAAGGGAAAGGGGGTCTCATCACGAGCCAACCTTTCATTTCTATGAAAGTACTTGTGGGTAACGCTGCCACCACTGGTCACCACACCAGGGCAGTGTCCCCCGATTAGCTCTTGAACAAAAAGAAAAAGAAAAGAAATAAAAGAATAAAGGCAAGAATGGGCTTGGAAAGAGTGCATCTATGACAGGTACAACTCGCCTTCTAAAAAGGCACCCACATATAACACATTGCATCCTTGGCCCTCATTGCACCCACATGCTTGGATTTCCCTTAACCACATCACCCACTCACATGGTTTTGTTGAGGTTTTTTTTCGGGAATTCACCTTTTTCGATGGACACTATCCCAATAGAACGTTTTGTCTTTTCCTCTAGATTTGTATAGCAGGCTTGTGTAATGTCTTTGAGCTATTCATAGATTTATTAGGGATTTTATGCATATGTTTAATAATATTAATGATGAGATGTGATTGACATTGTTATGATCCATGTGACTGATGATCCCATGGAGGGCGTAGCTTTTGATGTGCAGGACCATGCTCGATGGACAAGTACCATTTGGACCGGTACACATGGGGAGATGATCAGTTTGGACCTCTATGGGGCTGAAGAGCCCACCAGATGGATGATGAGACCCCATCATGGGGCAGAGACAGGGTAGAGGATGATCAAAGACTTTGCACCAAAAAATAAGAGAACGTTCCACCAGAGGCACCCCGACATTGCTTGGCCTAGGGGGATTGACCCACTTTCTGAGGGACGTTGGCTCTAGATGGCCCATGACATCACCAGGAGGCTTATGATGTCATCATGAGAATGTTGGTAGATGGGCATGGCAGTTGGCACATGTGGCAGCTTGGAGGAGCCCAATGAGGGCTAATGTCTTGTTTCAGGAGGCTACATTTTCCCTAATAGGGGCTAACGTCACCCTAGGAAGGGGTGAYGTCTTACCTTTTTGCTTGATTAGGGTTTTAGTCTATCATTTAATGTAAAAATAGTATAATTTTGATATTATGGCCTTGTCAKCCTTTTTATGACCTAAAAAGTAAATTAGGTCATTGATACAGTATATATTGAGGATTTTGATCCTCATTTTATCATCATCACTCATTCACTCCATAAGGAGGTCTGAAATTTGCACCCTATCTTGGGTATTTGGCTGATTTAAGGAAGGCACACTTGTTGAAGGAAGAAATTTTGGCATATTTTTGGCATTTCTCTTGAAGGAAGGTGTTACAACTAGGGTTTGCATGCTATTTCATTATGATATGTAAGTGTTTTTTTTGTAAAACTTCTTGAACGAATGGTTTTAGTCTCATATTCTTGCATATGTTTATAATTTGTTGATTAAAACCCTAGGTGACAAGCACACAAGTAGGTCCTTGTCTCATGTCCCATGATAGAGAATTTTTCAGCCATTGAAGAGGAAAAAGAGAGCCTAGCCGTCGATACACTCCTTTTTCATTTTCCCCTTTGCTAGCCGTACCTGTTTGAGCTCAAGAAGGAGGAGACGTCCTAGGCCTAGGTCATGTGCACTTAGTGTCATTTTTCTCCTAGGGTTTGATGATAGAGCCTTGTTGTAGCAACACTCTCCCTCATTTGACTCTCTTGCCTTGACCTTATCCTTTATGCAAGCCATTTTTGCCATCCAAGGAAGGAGGAGAGAGCATGAGGCCTTGCCATAGCAACACCAGAGTGAGCCTCTCTCCCCTAGGGTTTTGTTTCTGAGGCCCTGCCATAGCAACACTTCAGGACTCTTCCCTCTAGTCCTTAGCCGTCCTCCTTCAACCCTTGCGTCCTCCTCTAAATTGGCTCCATTTTACCCTAAAGGCACTGATCTAAAGTCCTCCAGCATTGAAGTGGAACTTGATCATAACATTCTCAAAACTTTGAATTAAAACCCTAACCCTAAGTTGTTGACGTCATCATTGGATAGTTCATCTTTAATGCAGCAACATTTTACTTTATGAGCAATTGAATGATGGTTTAAAGCATTTATTAAATGAAGTGTTGATTGGTTACATTGAATCCCAGATCGTTCCAATATTTATTGGTGAAGTGTTATGTCTTTTTCATTTAACTATTGATAAACATTGACTTCATCAACATTTATTGCTAATTGCTTATATATGCTTATCAGATAGTCTTATGAAGTACTAACCCTTTGAAATATAGCTTGCATATATCGGTTTGTTGTTGTATTGTTCCAGGTAGGTGTTCTTCATTGGGGATTTACTTTATTATTGGTTGTTTAGCCGGGACTTTCTGTTTGGGTGGTGACTTGTGAGGGGGAAAGTTTGTCCTTATCTCATTATCCTTCTGCCTCCTCAAAACCACAAATAACCGGGGACGTCTCCCCTAGGCCTAACCTCCCTAAAGAGAAAGAACCTCCCCATCATGGTGACATTGGGTGGGATAGGTTCCTGTTGCGCCAATTTGTCCTTCACTCTTATAGCCCTTTTCCTAGTTACAAACTGCGCGATAACAAGCCACAATCAAATTTTTGGAGTTTCTCCAATTTAGAGATCTTTGATCAAAACTTGGCCCTTGGCCAAATGCAATTCAAAAATTCTGTGAAAGAAAAGAATTATTCAGCTGCAGATTTGAAGAAAAAAACAAAAAAGTACCAGTCTATTGCAATTTTGAAAAAAAAAAAAAGGTTTATTAAACAAATAAAAAAAGAAAATAAAATGCATTCAATTGTTCATCCTTACAATCTTCAACCAACAACAACAATCGTACAACAATTTATGCCAATCACAATTTCTGGACAGTTTCGTACCATTGTTCGTCGTACAACCACTATTTTTCTCCATATACCCTCCACTGTGCATCCATCGTACACATCCATCGTTTGTTGTTCGATTCGGCATTTGTATAGCCACCTTACAACCGCCATTTTCACCGCCAAATTACTCGTACGATACACAACCTACAAATTTTTAAGTCCAGAAGAGAACAATTTGTTGCCAAGGAAAATTGAAGAAATATCAAAATAAAAGGAAATAGTTAAATAACAAGAATCATTATGCTACCAGAGTCGTGTAGATTAACACACAAACCAAGGGAAAGGCTCACCAAGACTATCTAATTCCTTTGAAGTTTTAGTCCAAAACCACAAATCAACCATTCACCATTTAAAACTCAAAAAAAAAAAATGTTGTTGAAGAAAGATTATTTACGTTGCAATGTATTCAAGAAATATTAAAGTCCGTACAACCAACCTGACAGCTCACATTGTGTACAATCTATAGAAAATTGTTCAGTTTGTACAAATTTCAACAGTAAAAAAAAATTAAGTTAAAAAGATGTATAGTCTACACCATAGCAGTCGATCCATACCATTACAGTCATTCGTTGACAAATCATAACCCTCGGTTGAATAAATCAGTGACTACGGTTTTGCAAATACCACCATAAGTCGTGCCCCGGTACTAATTTCGATGAAGAGATTCGGGACAAAAGTACGGAAAGAAGTCACGATTCTGCACACTATCATCGAAATCGGGGTGTTAAACAAGCCACATTTTGGTAGTAAACCTGTCGTCATCCATACGTCGTGACTCCTCTGGGAAATGATCGAACTGTAGCAAGTCTTTATTAATTAAAGTATCAAAGCCATGACGGTTGGCAATACCACTAGAAAGAAAGAGATATTAAAATTGAGACTAACGCATATTCTCCAGAACGAAATTCAACCAAATTTGAAAAGCCCATTTATTAAAGGTTTAACCCGATTTTTTTTAATGGTCATACATGAAATAACTAAAGAATAAGCATTGGAGAATGCCTTTTTGGTGTATTGACCACGTGGAGTCTTAAAAAGACAATAATAATAATAAAGTATTATATATTAGTGGAACTTAAAGGCCATTCAAAATATATAAAGGAGATTTAAAGAAATTATTAAAAGTGAAGCAAGAAGTATAAAAGGCAACTCAAAGAAAAAAAAAGATACAAAGGAAAAAGCATACGGTGGTACTATATTAACTGTTTTATTTCCATTCCTGAGTTTAACTTTATGAAAAGATTATTAAAAGAGTTATATTGGAAAGTTGCAAGGTAAGCTTCATTTGTTTATTTAAATTGTGGAATTAGAGATATCCACAAAAAGACAAAAAAACTATTCTAGAAGTAATAGTCAATATATTCAAAGGAAGACTATATATAAAAGGATTAAAGTATATCAAGAAAAAAAAAAGTTCTAAAACAATTTCAATTTATATAAAAGGAGACATATATTGAATAATCCAAAATCGCTTATGTCCGATTTGTGGGAAATCATTTATTATGGAAGAATATCAAGATAATTTAGAAATACAATCACAAATATTGAAAGGAGAAATAGGACATTATAAAGCGAGCAATAAAAAATTACATTTTGAAATTGAGAAGGAAAAATATTTTAATGGGTTAACAGAGAAAGATAATCGTTACTTCAAAGAGCGTATTCAGGAACTCATTGCACAAAATGAAGAACTAAAGACCGAAAGACAAAAAATGGACCAAGACTTACTAGAACGAGATGAAGAAATATTATGATTAAAAAATCATAATCAAAATTTACTAGTCAAAATTAGAAAGTTAAAAGACAAGAAGCAAGGGAATAAAAATTCAGAACAAGAAAATCGAGGTCTCAAGGAGAAATCAACTGAAAAGGAGGAAGAAATATCTTGCCTAAGGAACCTTAACTAGAAGTTACTTCAACAAATTAAAATCTTAAAGGACAAAAGAAAAGAGAATCTAGAATCGGAAAAAAGACAATAGATCAAAAAATAAGGAAGAACTTTTACGATTAAGACGACATAATCAAGATTTATTAACTCAGTTTAAAAAGATCAAGCATGATAAGAAGTATTTACAAGAAGAGATAGATTGCAAAACATCAGTGGTTGACAAGGAAACAATGATGGACCCAATAGAGAAATTATCCGACATTCAAATTTCAACAGTAGAAAAAGGAACCAATACAAAGTCAGTTGATGTTCAAATTCAAAAGAATGCTTACATTGACAAATCACTGCAAACATCAAAAGAGTATGATTCCAAGGAAAACTCACAAGAAATTAGGATGCCTTATCATCATCCAAATCACAAGAGTCATTACGGCCAATGACTAGGAGAAGAGGAAAATAAACAATGCTCTCCTTACCAACAAATAAACTACCACACAGAAAAAGAATGAAGACAAAATCAACATCTTGCAGGGAAGCTTAAAATGAGAATCCCCATTCCAACAATTGATCATCAAACAATTACAATGAAAGTAGATTTGGGATGGATCACTCCCCAGAAGATGCAACACATCAGTTTGGGAATTCGAAGGTTATATCATCTTGTTTCGTCGAGAGTCACAACTACAAGAACAAAATATTTGAGAAGACATCACATGCCAGAACAAAAGTTAAAAGGGAAGCCTTCTAATGATTATGCTTTGAGGACAAAGCATTTTTAAGGGGAAGGCAATGTTATGAACATAAATATACATATAAAATAGATATTAATAACATAATAATTAAATGATAATTAATAAATAATTATTATTAATAATGAAAGGACATGATTATTGGTTAAGGGAACCCCTACATGGGTATATAAACGAGCCCTCATTCTCAATTGTATCTTATCTCATCTATTCATATTTTATACATTTATACATTATTCGTACATGGATTGTTGTGTTATATTCCAAGTATTTTGGATAAATCTTGTGTGAGCAAACTTTGTTCGTTGTTTTTTCACTTTGCAGGGTTCAAATCCTGCACCCGCAATTGGACCTGGGATTTTGTCATTCATCATTGATGAGTAAGTTTCAATATCATAGTTTCATTCATATTCATTTCTTATTGTTTACTGTTTACAGTTTGCAAGTAAGAATGTTTAAGTATGTATTCATCATTCTTATCCTACAGACTTTCCATAGAGGTTGGCATATCTTTTCCTCCTGCTCTTAAATTTTCCTCCAATTTTTCCCCAAACTCTGCACCATGTGCATGCCAATGTCAGTTGCACAACTATGGCTGTCATTTTTTCTAGCATTACAAATCCTGGTTCTTTGTCGTATCAAAAAGAAAAAAAAATCAAATGTAATACGCTTTGTCAAATACAACAAACACACCGACTGTGAAAACTTCTGTAGAGAAAAAACTATTATTGTATGTTCCTTTTGATCAAAATGAAGACACATTAAAACATACCTTCTCTACATGGGAAGTTGCATATATTGTTTATTAGACTACAGTACAAACCAATGAGGTTAGATTTACATATAATGTCAACCCAACATGGGGTGATTTAGAAAGTGCACTCGAAGAACTAGAAAACCCTGGCAGTGTTGATGAGACATCAACAAAGCATAAATCAACTAGAACTTTTTGTGAATCCTATGACTTGCAAGCAAATTTGCCTTGTCCTAGAGTAGTTGCCATTGAAAAACGTATCAATCTTGGGTTTAAAGTCACAGAACATCCTTTCTTAATAGAAAATGAAGAATACTACAGAGTTAGATGATTGTTGAATTGAGAGCCGCAAACAATCCTAAAGGATATTGCAATGAAGAAATGCTCAAACATGCACACTCCTGTGCACTTTTTTCTTACAGGCGGGGCAGGAACAGGGAATAAATTCACATCAAAATCACTATTCCAAATGCTTATATGAATGTATGATTCAAACAGTTCAAGTGACCCTGTGAAACCAAGGGGACGGCTACTTGCATATACAAGAAAAGTTGCATATAATGCAGGTGGAACAACAGTCCACTCTGGATTATTGATTCCTTTTAACAGGTCGCATTTCCTTCCACTTAGCAAAGAAATGTTAGATACCTTGTCAAATATGTATGACGAACTACAACTTGTGTTCATAGATGAGGCATCCTTGATTGGAAGTCGCTTGTTATATTCCATTGACAATCGAGTGAACCCTAAAACATGTCCAAACCAAATACTTTGGAAACATTGATATGGTATTATGTGGGAATCTTTACCAGGCAAACCCATATATGATTCTCTCATATTTGAGCAACCTATGGTCAATATGCAAACAATGATGCATGAATTTTGGAAAGAAAACATAAAATGCTTTGAATTACATACTACAATGCACTAGACAAATGAAAAAATTATTCCAATTCTAAATAGAATGTGGACAAACAACCAAACATGTGATGACTTAACATATATCAATTCAAGTTGCATGTGACCTGCCCCGACCGACCCAACCTTCCCTTATCTATTCTACAAGAATAAGGATGTTTCAATGCATAAAAGGTATATGCTATTGCTCATGCGTGGAAATGATATCATCATCAATTCAATTGATCTTGAAGAAGAAAACCATGGCAATGTACCATGTCATCAACATACAACAACTTTCCCTTTACAACTTGTCCTGAAATTAGACATGCTAGTTGAAATATATTCTTTCAACTATGATTCACAGGATGGCCTAGTGAATGGTCCAGAAGGAATACTCAAAGCTTATACCAAAACATAAAAATTTGATGTCTTATGGATTAAGTTTCATGACCCACATATTGGCCACCGACAAGCCAACAAGTTAGCTTATCTATATAATTCAAACACTTCGCGTGAATGGACACCTATATTGTGAATATCAAAACCAATATCAACGTTGGCAAAGATAGGTCAACTGAAGATTTGAAAACAGTTTCCAATTCAACTTGCATGTGCACGTACAATCCACAGATCAGAAGGGATAACACTTGATAGTATTTCCTTCGACCTTGCTGGAATAAAAATACATGGACTTGTATACACAACTCAGTCTCGTGTCATAAGCATAGAGTCCTTGTATTTGCTAAGTGCTCTTACAAAAGATATCTTCAAAGTCAAACATAAATTCGATATTGAGATGCAACGCCTTCGTACTAGTGCAAAATGACATCTTTAATACAATTACCAATCCATACAAACAAACTCATCTGTATCAATTCTCTCACTTAACATGTGCATCTTAAATGCACATATGAATGATATACTCAATGACTATGACACAATGCAATATGATATTTTGTTCTTGCAAGAAACATACATGACATTGTGCATGCAAAACAAGCAATTTCCAAATCACAATTGCATATCAAGTTACATTACGCATGGAGTGATGATATTAGTGAAAAAACATATAACAATTTTGGATCATATGCATTTCGAAGAAAAAATTGTTGAGATGGTGCTAGCAAGAGTAATTTTCCATGGATTGCAAATTGCAGTATTGAATCTCTATGTCACTCTGCATGAAACATTGCCCAACATAATGAATGTTGCTTCAAATGCATTCTACCATTTACATCTGAACGAAACCATTATCATTCTAGGAGACTTCAATGCTGACATGCTACAAAATAGTGCCATAACAAAAGAATTGGAAAACCACATGTGCAATTACAATCTCTACTTTCTTTTGGATAAGATAAAGCATGTACAAAACACAATTATTGACCATGTATGGTCAAATGTTCCCATTTCACAATACACCCTCTTTATCTTAGACACATACTGGTCTAACCATGATACAATTTGTCTTGTACTTGAATTATGAAATATACATCAAGCATATTACAAAATCATATTTCCATGTCTCAAAGCATATNTGGATACTTTGTTGCACAAAACCAAATCATTCAGCTAGGATCATCCAACTTCTTAATATTTTCTCGCTTGTAATAGATTTTGGCCAGAAAAAATTCTATATAACCACAACTATGGATCAAGAAAAACAAAGGTGCATGCTTCTAACTCTATCTTTTACTCTATTCCTTTGATTCTCATTTATTGTATGTACATATTACTTGTGTTCCCTTACATACCAACTTACATTCATGTTCATTGTACTTTGTGTGTTCCCACATTGAAACAAACAGAATAACTGGACAAGACGAAGGACTCTTAACCACAAATGTAGAAGAAGACATACAAAGGTGCATGCTTCTACCCTGATTTCATATTCCATTGTTTTGTATTTCATTTATTCTCTATATATTTATTCTACTACTTTCCACCTAATTTATTATAAGTAGATACTACATATCTTCCTCCATAATAACTTATCTTCATGTCAACTGTATTTTTTGTACTGCTACATTGAAATAAATAGAACTATAATTATTTTTTTACATGTCTTTCTACATACCAACTTACCTTCATGTCCATTGTATTTTTTGCATTGCTACATTGAAAGAAACAAACTAATTGGACGAGAGGATGAAGTCTTATATGCCACAACACAGGAAGCTGAAGTACAATCTTCGAAAAGGTATACCAATAGTGATAGTAAATCAAACACACAAAATGAGTATGTGGATAAAATATTGGACTAGAAAATGATGATTTGGAAACAATGGGGCTTTGTTGAGACTTCCTGCTTCCGAAAATTTCCCTCCCATTTTCTATTTTCCCACTCTCTTTTATCCCTTTTTTTCCCTCTTTTATACTTAACCAAATTCCCCTTTATTTTTCCCCTCTACTTTCCCTTTCTGGTTACTTTACTTCGACATTTTTTTTAAAAATGTGTAGGTGTGCGAGTTGGCAGACTCACAGGTTCACATTTCCACTCATGCTTCTATATCAGGAGTCCGACCGACCGCTTCCCCATTCCATACTTAGCCACTTTTTTTATCGTAGGTTCTGGGGCTGGCGGGATCAAAATTGTGTTTCTATTGTTCCATGTCCTACGAACAACACCCAGAGTTTCATGATATACAAATTGACAGTCGGACTCCCAGGCTGGCAGGCTCAAGATTGTGCTTCTATTGTTTTGTGACCTACAAACAACACCTAGAGTTCCACGATATACATATTTACCGTCGTACTCCCCCATCATGCCCTGTTCTGTGTTACACATTTTGCACTCAAAATTTCTGAGACATACAATTTGATTGTCGGGCCCTCATGTCTCCTAAGTATCCCTTGACACGTTATTTCATACGTGATTCCCTTCGAACCTGTATGTGACATCCAAAAAAATTATGAACAATATACAATGCATATGCTTATTTAGTCGTTGTCATGTTCAATGTACACATGTTTGCATAAAAAAAAATTGGACGAGTGACATGGGCATGAGTAGTCAATCATCGCAAACATCAACAGAATGACAAGGCCAAAGGTAAAGATTCATACATTATACTCTTGCTACGTTTAGAAAACAAATATCCTAAGTTATTTATTCATTTATGCCATGATAAATATGTTGATGTCATCTACAACACATGCTTTTCAGTTCACAAGGAGTATCGATGAGCACAAGTGAAATGCCCAACATAGTGCAAGCTCTGCAGACTAAGATGTATGGTTACAAAACTTTGACCTGCATACTTCATCCAAATTGTGCATCTTCTTGTACATTTATGCAAAAAAAAAATGATACAAACTGCCATTCACATTACTTTTTCTATTCAAAAAATGTCACCAGGTCTAAACTTATAACACCCAATATACTATCAATAGAAGGCTTGAACAACCGCCAAACTGGACAAATGTTCGTCGGGGACATAATGGTCATGTATAGCACCTACTTAGATAAGGCAAACAAAACTAGATGCATTATGCGTGCTTACATGACAGACAACAAATCCATCATGACAGTCACATTGACTATCTCTACACACCTTGTCTGGAAACATGCAAAAAAGATCTTTCCGGGTAATGGGATATCCATTACAAATTTCAATATATTATTGAAAATAGTACATGACCGTGGTGATTGTGATCAGCTTATATCGCTCAATGAAACAAGTATCATGGAAAAAATTCTTGGTTTGTTCAGAATATTGTTTCGTACTAGACACAACAATCAACCAACTTGCATAGAGAAACGACATTTACCCAATCGAAACCATTGGTTCAACTATCACACTCGGGAGAAAAGTTGGCTCGCAACACATTCTCCATATAAAATATGGAGACCCAGACAATGAAAAGGCAATGGTACCATTCTCCATACCCGATTTTGTCCTTTACTTTCACATGCTCATATATCTCAGTTATCTTACACAACTATTACATTGTTCCATGTTCTAGCTACAATTGTTCAACACCTATTCAAATTTATTTTCCTCAATGGAACAACAATTGCATAAAGGGAAATTTCCAATTATGCTCTTCAAAAATATAACAAAGAAAACATATGTTAAATAAAGGATCTTTCGCACAACCCAAGCAACATTTGTAAAAGAATTGTGAACAGACATAGTACAGGATCTCAAGAAACTAACTAGCTCGACAACTTTTGTACGTATACATATACAATTCCATCCACACTTTACACATAAAAATTGCCTTAAACAATTTTGTGCATCTTTTTTGTTGTACACATATATATTATATTATTCAATATATTAACTACTATGCTCATGTGCACATGTTGAGGGTGTTTTGGTTGCAGCAAATGCATACTCGACCCCCTTCAAGCCTGTATGTGCCAAATGCAACTCTCCTTCTTCTGCCTATGATTTCATAAATGATGGCACAATTGATTGTCTACGATTGAGTAAAAAATTCCCTTACATATATATACATTGCCTCAACGCTGTCATCTGAACCCTTAACAACACAATTGTACATTGTACAATTAGACAACCTGTATTACAAGATGTGCTTCCTGGGTTGGCATAATTGCCATATGAAGTATACCTACAGAAAAATACAAACACTGTCTACATTTCTGTTCTAAGGCTTTTGCGACCATTGTTTTGATCAGAAAGTTCTTTCGAATTTATCGCATAGGTTTTTTGGTGTTTGACGTTTCGAACCAAACTAGTGTGGTCCATCATCAGGAAAAAAAAAATGTCTACATGTTACACGACTTTCGTGTCCATAGAAAATTTACATTAAATGAGGACAATGTCATACTGCATATCGGCTGAACCAAAAAAAATAAAAAATACAAAGTACCCAACTATGAATAAATCGGGTCCATCGTTTGAGTCATCAAAATGGCTTGCTCCTCTGAACGGAACCATCAGGCATTTTCAATAATATTTCAAATTTGGCATTGTTCAAAATCCATTAAATTAAATGTTGACACTCTTTTCCAGAACTAGTAATGTTAGAACATTGTTAGGTCAACGTGATCTTGGTTCATAGTAGTATCAGAAGCAAATGTTTATAGTGATATTGGTTCATAGTGATATAGTAATCGAGAAATCTCTTGGTGCCCATTTGAGGATTTGGTTATAGATGGGATACAATGCCCAATCTCCGCTGATTTTTTCATGTCTTGTGTTTGGCAGACTTTTGTTCATGTGCTTTCGTATTGTAGTTCAAGGTTCTCATAGGGCCAGTTTTTGAATTATGTTTGGATAATAGATTCAGGATCTTAGTCGCTTTTCTATGATATTAAAGAATATACAAGACCTACCTTGCCTTTTAATGTAAGCTATGTGAAGCAAATGTAATATGTAGTCCATTTTAGCACTTTTACTTGATTGATGAAATTACCAAAATTCTTCTTCAGAAATATTTTGAAATAAAAGGATATATGCTAGCTGAAGTCGAATGGGACTATGATATCAACCACGCAAAATTAAAATTAAAGTTTGTCGTTGTTATACTTAGGTTCAAGTTGATAGTATAATAATTTTACATGAACAACCCTCCATTGATTTTTCTACAACGTTTCGATGCTTCTCTTATGCAAACACAACCTGGAAAGTATAACTATGACTCATTTTCTTTATTCCTTGATTGAAGAGCTTGTACAACTATCTAATGCACTTCATAGTTACTATTAAGATCATCAATGGGGATTTTTTAAGACCAATTCCCACTTCCGTAAATTGCCCTCCCCTTTCTTGTTACTTAGTCGTTTTTCGGAAAATGTCTAAGTGCACGGGTTGGCAAATTCACGCGTTAACGTTTCCACTCATGCTTTTATATCACGAGTCTGACCGACCACTTCCCCATTCCATACTCAGCCACTTTTTCGATCGCGAGTTCCCGGCCAGGTGAGATCAAGATTTCACTTCCATTGTTTCGCGCCCTACAAACAACACTCGAAGTTCCCCGATATACAAATTGACAACCAAATTCCCCTTTCTTTTTCCCCTCTACTTTCCCTTTCTAGTTACTTAGTCGTTTTTCCGAAAATGTCTCATGCTTTTATATCAGGAGTTCGACCAATCGCTTCCCCATTCCATACTTAGCCACTTTTTCAATCATCGGTTTCCAGGCAAGCACGCTCAACATTGTGCTTCCATTGTTTTGCGACCTACAAACAACACTCGGAGTTCCACGATATACAAATTGACCACTGAACTCTGTCATCATGCCATGTTCCATGTTACACATTTTGTAGTCAAAAGTTCGGAGACATACAATTTGACCGTCGGGCCCTCACGTCTCCTGAGCATAACTTGTGGCCCTATTTTGAACCCCGACCGACCACTTTCCATACTTGGCCATTTCTTGGAATCTCTTTCACGGGTCGTCGGGTTGGCGGGTTCATGAAATCTCCAATCCTTAAGCGCTCTTCGTTATCCCCGCCACCTTCACACTTATTTCTAAGTATGAAATTATTAAGCTTTAATGCTAACAACTCATCATGCAGTGATTGTAAAGATTGTCATTAATGAGCGAAAGGCTCGAGGAGATCTCCCATTAATACGCATTAAACCAAGATTTGTGGAGGGTTATATTATCTCTTCCTAGTGTTCATTTCAAACATCATGAAATATCTTTTGCACATTGTTAGGTTGGTGGCTTCACGAAATATCCAATCCTTAATCGCTCTTCGTCATCCCCGCCACCTTCGCACTTATTTCTAAGTATGAAATTAGCAAGATTTAATGGTAACAACTCATTATGAGAGAACTGTAGAGATTGTCATTAATCAGATAAAGGCTTGAGGAGATCTCCCATTGATACACATTAAACCAAGATTTGCGGAGGGTTATATTATCTCTTCCAAGTGTTCATTTCAAACATCATCTGGAGCAAACAGACATTCTCGACAACTTATGGCAGCAACTCGACAATAGTTCTGTGGAGATACAATAAACACCTTCGGGCATGATGACCATAACTTCCATTTGTCCAGGGCATATTCTTACTACTCATCCCCTTCCGCCCAGAAGGAAGTAATTTGGAAGTTTGGAATTGCTCGTGCAGGTTGTGTCCCTGAAGTCTTTGATTGTAAGGAGATTGTCTCTTGGTGCTTCGAGAGATATATTTCAAGCCAAAGAATTATTCAATTACGGGACCAGTCTCCTATTTTTTGGAGATGCAGTGAACATCTTCAGGCATGAGGACCTAAACTTCTAGTGGTCCAGGGAATATTCTTACTACTCATCCCCTTCCGCCCAGAAGGAAGTAATTTGGACCTCTGGAATTTCTCTTGCGGGCTGTGTCCCTGAAGTCTTTGATTGTAATGAGGTGGTCTCTTGGTGCGCCTAGAGATATATTTCAAGCCAAAGAATTATTCCACTGCAGGACCACTCTCTTATTTCTTTGTCACCTCAGGTCTTTCGCAAGATGTTGAGATTGCCAAAGCCAACATTGACCTTTAGAGGAGAAGGTTGCAAGGAGTTCCTAAGAAATCATGATAATCAATTTTGTATGCATGTTCAAGAGCTTGTTGATGCCTTCTACATGTTGTTGCACTAGATGAACAACACATAATTCTACGCATGTTTTTTTTTGTAACTCCTCTACATGTATTTATGACAAGTATGTTCAATGATTTGGTGCAAAGAATTCAATCCGATGTTTATGGATAAATATATATTACCCACTATTTTTCTTATAGATTTACTATTAAAAAAAAATCTTGGAATCTTGGTTGGGGCTTCTTTGTGGATTTAACACCTCTTCTCGTTTGCATGGTTTGATAGTCTCATAATTATTAAATATTGTATTGACTCAAGTAATTTGATCAAATATTAAGCATGGAAAAATTATGTGACAATGCATTGTGTTGATCACATCAGGCTTCTACAGAAACATAAATGAATTTGACACGCAGTTTCAAACCAACATTCAATTCCATTCGTAATGTAGATGGAACATAGCAACACTAATTCACGATGTGGGAGTTGGGGCCTCGCCCAAGAAGTTTCGTTCTCATCTCAACCTTACTGAGCGAACGATCTCTTATTTCCATCTCGCTTCCTTTATTCCTTCACTTGAGAAGGAAGCATATTATTGGTTGTCCATCCCATGACCTCTATTTGAGCACTTTTACTTTATTAATGAAATTACCAAAATTCTTCTTCGCAAATATTTTGAAAAAAATGATATATGCTAGCTGAAGTCAAATGGGGATATGATATCAACCACAAAATTGAAATTCAAGTTCATCGTTGTTATACTTACGATCAAGTTGACAGTACAATAACTTTATTTCAACAACTCTCCATTGATTTCTTGGTAGATTTTTTATGCTTCTCTTATGCAAACACATCCTGGAAAGTATAACTATGACTCACTTTCTTTATTCTTTGATTGAAGAGCCTGTAGAGCTGTCTAATTGACTTCATAGTTATTGTTGCTCCTAAATTTTGCACCTGAGTGCTAAAGGGCAAAGCTAGGCCACCAAAAGTTTGAAATGGTTGTTCTTTTGAATTTGTTGGTGAGTTAGAGGGTTGTTTCACCAAGACAAAAGCATGGTCAAATTGGTAAGATGATATGGATGAGGGTTCTCCTTGGCTGGTGGTAGAGTAATGATAGACAACAGATATAATAGAGGTAAAAATAGAGGGAAACAACAAACCATTCAATGAATAATATGCTGCAAGAATTTTAATACTTAAAATAATATTTCAAGGCATTAAACAATGTATCAAAAACATAATTACTCCCACAGGTTGCAATAAAAATGAATCTTCCTCAAAGCATTAGCTGACGCACCCCAGTTGCCTAAAATGACCAATAACCCAATCTACCAAATCGACCTCCCTATTATCAGATCGACAAAGATGAATTATATGGGATCAGAGAATTTTTTTGTGTGAAAATTGAATTGGAAAAAATTGTTACTTATTCTAGTTTTTTTAAGGCCTTATCATAATAAAAATGCAAAATTATGCTAACCCACTGTTATCTACAAAAGCCAAACATCAATAGTGCATGTAAATCAACTATACATAGTTATAACTAAAAATCAAATTATAGTTTATATTTGCATTTGCTCACACCCTTTTTAATGATACAAACACAATACAAAAATGAGTATGTGGATAAAATATTGGACTAGAAAATGATGATTTTGCAACAACGGGGCTTGTTTGCGACCAATTCTCGCTTGTGAAAATTTCCCTCCCTTTTTCTATTTTCCCACTCTCTTTTATCCCCTTCTTTTGCCTATTCTATACTTAACTATATTCCCCTTTATTTTTCCCTCTATCTTATATTTATGGTTACTTAGTCATTTTTTTCTGAAAATGTCTTAGTGCATGGGTTGGCAGACTCACGAGTTCACATTTCCACTCATGCTTTTATATCACGACTCCGATCAACCGCTTCCACATTCCATACTTAGCCACTTTTTTATCGCAGGTTCCTAGGCAGGCAGGCTCTAGATTGCACTTCCATTGTTATGTGACCTACAAACAACACCCGGAGTTCCGCGATATACAAATTGACCGCCAGACTCCCCCATCATGCCCTCTTCCGTGTTACACATTTTGCACTCAAAATTTCTTAGACATACAATTTGACCATCGGGCCCTCACGTCTCCTGAGGATCCCTTGTCACCCTATTTTGAAGCCCGACCGACCGCTTTCCATACTTGGCCATTTCTTGGAATCTCTTTCTCATATCGTCGGGTTGGCGGGTTCATGAAATCTCCAATTCTTAATCGATGTTCCTCGTGCCCGCCACCTTCGCACTTCTTTCCAAGTATGCAATTAGTAAGTTTTAATGCTAACATCTCATCATGCAAAAACCGTAAATATTGTCATTAATGAGAGAAAGGCGTGAGGACATAATCACACTGACTATCCCTACACAACTTGTCCAGAAACATGCAAAAAAGATCTTGCCAGATAATGGGATATCCATTACAAATTTCAATATATTACCTAAAACGAGTATGACCGACCGTTTCCCCATTCCATACTTATCCACTTTTTCCATTGTGGGTTCCCGGACAGGCGGGCTCAAGATTGCGCTTCCATTGTTCCGCGGCCTACAAATAGCACCTGAAGTTCCGTGATATACAAATTGACCGTTGGATTTCCCCGATCATGCCCTCTTCCATGTTACACATTTTGCACTCAAAATTTTTGAGACACACAATTTGACCGTCGGGCCCTCACCTCTCCTGAGTATCCCTTGTGACCCTATTTTGAAGCCCAACTGACCACTTTCCATGATCTAAAAATGAAGAAGACTTGAAATCTTGAAATTATTTGCAAGTAAATTTTATGTGTTAAAATCAAATGGATCAACTTTGCAACACATTAATTAAAGGATTACTCATGCAAGATACAAATAAACAACAACATAATCAATGAACATAAGCACATAAACACAACAATTGATAAAGAGTTCACCCCTCTCTTGGGCTACATCTCTTGGTCCAGCTTCCAATGGATCATTATTATTAATTTCTCAAACTGCTCAAAAACATGCCTTACAATGCTCAAATTGACCAACAGACTGCTCCAATGGCTTCAGAGCGTCCAAAAACCCCTAGCTGGACTTTTTCGGCACCTCGTTTGGAAAAAAAACGAAGAAGTTAGGCCTCCTAGAAGTCCCCCCTTCAAGCGTATTGTCTCTGCATCTACAAAACACACCCTTCTTTCATGACCCTAGCACACATACAATTTAAAGTGTGAAAACCCAGCACCAGGCRCAACCGCGCCAAYGATGCGAACTGCAGGACGGTTATGGGCGCGTCAGCCCCTAACCGCCTAGTAGTTGGGCACGTGAGGGTCATATGACCGCGCTCTATAAGAAAAAGGGATAAACTATTTGAAACGGTTCCAACTTCCCCTGCGCTCCTRGTTGTGGTCACATGTAGCACAATAGAACYGYGGGCTTACMATTGATAACACAAATCYCGCGCGCCATTTCATGGAGGGCATGGTCATATACATAAACCATGCGACCGGGGCTCCGTTCCGTTGTAACACAACTCCCGCGCGCAAATATAATAGCATGGTCATATGTAATATAACAAAACCACGGGCCGGGGCTAAGCCCCRGCCCRGCCCTCCGCCGACGTACATGTAAATCAAACTTAAATAATTTACAAATCATATAG
Organism: Picea engelmannii; assembly: GCA_009831015.1. NCBI lineage: Eukaryota > Viridiplantae > Streptophyta > Pinopsida > Pinales > Pinaceae > Picea > Picea engelmannii. The sequence goes on from ML823504.1 coordinate 123,622, forward strand.
TTAATAAGAAACAATGTATGGCRCRCTGGTAGGGTGGCCATTGCCAAAGMTTTACACCGGTGGGGAGGTCCAGGGTTTGACCCCCACGGACTCCATAAAATTTTAATAAACAAACCAACAACCAATACCGGGGTGCCACGTGGCACCCAATCACTTATCCAAACGATGCCACGTGTCAGAATACCATTCATCCACAACTACCAACCAAACACTGCCACATCATCACATGCCACGTCAGCGTACGGTCGTACAACCCTGCCACATCATCATGTACGGACTGTACAGTCAGAGTCCTTTTTTTTGCTTGTTTGACATTCTGAACAGATTGCGATATCTCTCGCTCCCGACGTCCGTTTGAGACGAAATGAGTTGTGTTGGGTTCACAATGATGAGGTATACACTCTCGTTTGGTTTGAAGTGATTCTGAGCACTTTTAATTTTTGAGCAAAATTTGATCCCCTGATCATTCCATACTTAGCCATTCCTTAATCACTCTTCCCCGTCCCCGCCACCTTCGCACTTCTTTCTAAATATGCAATTAGTAAGATTTAATGCTAACATATCATCATGCAGGAATTGTAAAGATTGTCATTAATGAGCAAAAGGCTCGAGGATATCTCCCATTAATATGCATTAAACCAAGATTTGCGGAGGGTTATACTATCCCTTCCATGTGTTCATTTCAAACATCATGGAATGTCTTTCGCGGGTCGTCGGGTTGGCGAGTTCACGAAATATCCAATCCTTAATCGCTCTTCATCGTCCTTGCCACCTTCGCACTTATTTATAAGTATGCAATTAGTAAGATTTAATGTTAACAACTCATCATTTAGGAACTGTAGATATTGTCATTAATGAACGAAAGGCTCGAGGAGATCTCCCATTCACACACATTAAACCAAGATTTGCGGAGGGTTATATTATCCCTTATGTGTGTTCATTTCAAACACCGTCTGGAGCAAACAGATGTTCTTGTCAACTTATGGTAGTAGCTCGACAATAGTTCTGTGGAGATACACTGAACATATTCGGGCTTAAGGACCAGAACTTCGAGTGGTCCAGGTAATATTCTTACTACTCATCCCCTTCCACCCAGAATGAAGTAATTTAGACCTTTGGAATTGCTCATGCAGGTTGTGTCCCTGAAGTATTTGACTGTAAGGAGGTGGTCTCTTGGTGCACCAAGAGATATATTTCAACCCAAAGAATTATTCCACCGCGGGACCACTCTCCTATTTCCTTGTCACCTCAGGTCTTCCTCAAGATGTTGATATTTTTTGAGCCAACATTGACCTTCAGAGGAGAAGATTGCAAGGAGTTCCTAAAAAAGCATGATAACAGGTTGGACCTCTTACTCAAGTTCCTGGAAGACTTGACGACAGTTCCTGAAGATATCACAAGGTTGCAAGTTAGTTCGTTTAGAAATCCATTACAAGAAATTGCTTGGTTGTTTACAAGGATAACGGGACATGAATCCACAACAAGCATTTCCCGCATGATTCTTTAAATTTTGTATTTCACAGTCAAGGAACAAGCCATTTTTATTGGGGGAAGTTGATTTCCATTGAAATTTGATCCCAATTGTCACGATTCAAACATGAGAATAAATTTTATGTAATGTTCCCAAGCCAAGATGACAAGAACATCACGTTTTGCATGAGTTTTTATTGTTTTCTGGTTGTGGCATTTCGTCAAACACTTTGCTTATTATGGTCCTTTTGGTTGTGCTAGGGTTATACTGATGATTATTATATGTGTTTGCATAAACAAATAAGAAGATATGGCAATGGAACATACCTCAACTAGATGCAATGTCAACAATACAATAGACAACTCAAAAATACCTCAGATATGATATTATTCATAAAGAAGAAGACCCTAATACAATGGATCTGTAGATCTGGTACAATATAGATAAGATCTAATAGAAAATGGATATGACTCCCAAACAATATGAAGAAGAGAAGATACAAGCTTTCAAATTCCCTCCTGAGTGCAATAGATGAACAACACACTGAGGTTTTTTCCTTCTGAATTTCCAAACCCCAATACTAGCTAAGTCACACCCTGCTGGAAGACTGAATACCCTCGACAATTCGGCCCTGCTGCTCAAGGCCTCCAAACACTCTAATGAAGATTCCAAATTGTAGATCGGATTGAGGAGAGTTCCCTCTTGAAGTCTCAGACCGAAATGCCAAGAGATGCTCCTCCAAAGGTTGAATCCCCAAGTGGAGTTGCGCCCTCCTCAATATTGTCAAACCCTAATATTTTGGGCATGATGAAGGAGACCTCCAAATGACCTGAAACTCCCTATAAAGATAGATCGGGGCATTGTAAGCCTCTAGCTGAAGTCTCAATGTCAGATCTGAAGTATAACCCCTCTATATTGAATATATATGAATCTGAATAGCGCCCTCCTTCTCTCCAAATCATGTCAATGCTCTAGGAAATCATCTGGACCATATAACTCTCTCAAAAGGCACTAGAAATAATGGCCAATGCCATGCAAGTAAAACCCAAGTGCTCAAATATCTGAAAGCCCTCTTAGACTCCTAAAATGAACCTTCCTCTAATCAATAGTGCACCCCCCTTGCTGGAATCCCTCAATGGTGCGCCCTCTCTCTTCCTGTACCTGTGAATGGTGTAGAGATCTCCTGAAACTGAATAGATATGAAGTAGAATGGTGTGGGTGGAGTATTGCATCCCTGAGACCAAGCTTGGAAGAAGATAGGTGGGATCTTTCACCACCGAGTTGTCCTCTAGGGTTTGTTAAGTTAAAATCCTCAAAACCCCCAAGGCATGGGCTCACTAGATAAAAGCCAGATATCAAAATGATAATCAAACATGAATGAGAGAATAGAGGCCCTTGCCTCTCCTTTATCCTTCCTACTCACCTTGTCCTTCCAAAGTGACTTTTTCTTTATTAATTATTAATTAATTAATTAAATCACTTTAATTAATTAATTAACTCTTTTACTTATGAAAAGCACCTTATCTCTCCTTGTGGCTTCCCTAGTCACTGAAAGTCAATTTTCGTCATTCTATCATGTAGAGTGGTTCCTCCCGATTCCAATGAGCTATTACACTAAGAGGTTCCTCCAAGTATTATTCCCAATATGACCTGCTTAGTGCATTTAATTAACCTATAGCCCAAAATAACTCAAAATCATGGAAATCGTCGGAATGCAACGAAACCAAAGCCAAGTTGCGCAGAATGGATCATAATGATGAAATAAGATGATCGATGCAAGACAGACCCCAAAATACCTCTCAATAGCTCTTGTACTCGCTATAATCTCCATTTGGCTACTATGGTCACCATAACACTCTGTAATATCCCGATGTCCCAAAGTGGGGACATTATAGTCCTCCCTGCTAGAATATTGCTTGTCCTAAAGCAATAACTGAACCCATCCAAATACAATATCGGGGTCCCAAGTCCACCTGTGGGACACATAGTAGGCCCCATCCAGAGATGAACTATCATACACTCCACCCCCTAGGTCCCATATCAAGACGTGAACTACAATACCCTATGAAGCATAATCCTGAAATATATCAACACCGTGAATCTCCTACATATGACACATGGCCTCATCTCGGAATGAGTCCATACTCCAAGTCCATACCAAGACCAACACAGCCTCCATCAACTGCACATGTTGATGCCATAGTGAGGTACTGCAAGACCTCCATGAGACACCCTCAAGTGATGTGCTCTCCTCAACATTGAAGCTCACTGGAAAGTCAAAACAACTTTCCTCTGCAAAGGTCCACTCGCCCTTGTCAGTCTGTGACATGCTCAACCCTGCAATCCCCGTGGCATGCTAGTCTGTATCGAAGATCACTATGTTGGCACTGCACTACTCTGACCATGTCTGTCTACTCCCTAGATATATATTGGATCCCCCACTCCTGGATCCTCAAGATGAAATACCTGTGGAAATGGGACCTATTGTCCAGAAGCTGCATCTATAATAGAATCTCGTTGGAAGTAGTACCTTCCCAACCATCTCCATGCTTGATCATGATGATCAAGAGGGGGAAATTGTCTTGCTCCATAGGACAATTCCCTGCAAGCCCACCCAAAATAAACCCAAAGTAGAGTATGTGGCTCTCTGGCGCAACCTGGGTCATCATAAGGTGAAACGACCTACTAACAAAATGAACTACTGGATCCCATGGAAAACTTGGAAGTTTATCACTTCTAATCCCTGCTAACTGCTCTTATGTCATATTGATCACTGGCGGAATCCCTCTGTGCTCATCCTCCTGAGAATTTGTATCTATGTCACCCTCTGGGATGTCTTCTATTGCCCGACCTATGATTCTCACCATCACGCACAAGGTCTCAATTGTCAGCCTATGACGATCCACCCCTATCCTACTATATGTTGTAAAATCACTCACGTCAGGTGGTCTCGACCTAACCACTCTCAATTTCCTCAGCCATTGTCTATCTCTCCTCATGTTGTTGTCTATGATAAAAGTGTTGGGAAAGGATAACAGAGACATATGTAGCTGACTGTAGGACTGGAAAATATCACATGCTTTGGTCAATCCCAAGGATTCAACCAAAATCTCGTCCATCGGTACCCATGGTACATACTAACCTGTAATCATCATCACCCCTATGGTTGTTGCTACTGTGAAGGTGATCTCCCAGTACTATGTGATGCTACAAGGGAAATAAATCTCCATGCTCCACTAAGTGTGTCTCCTCCTTGCAAGTCAATACACCCCTCTGAATCCCATGATACATTGTTGGATGTCTTTGTGAGCTATCACTCACCACTATGTGCTCCTACATACCCATGTAATCCTCTATATATTCCTGCAGTATTGTGGATCCTAGGTGTACTATTGAATCAACCTCTACATGAAGATCGACCACTCCCGGAATACAAATGGAAGTGTCGTCAAAACTACCCCAGGCTCTGGAGTCCTCATGCATATGTGAGTGCTTGACTATCTCAAAGATCCTCATTGAGGGTAGCTCCTGCACCTCCAAATCATAACTCTCCATACACATCAGTGATCCTGGGTACTCCTCATTCTCCTCCATCAACCGGTTCTCCTCTGCTAGACCACCAACATCCTCTAGCAATGTGACTGAATGATATATCTGAGTATCCACTAGGATAGATGAAGTGGATCTCTGACGGATCTCCTCAAGAAGTTCCTCGGATATGGACTCTAATTCTTGAAGAGCTATCTGTGTTCCTCTCAAGAATCCTTGGGTTCTCTCCAGCTCATGTAATGATCCCAAGCCAAATTTTTCACTTGGTATCACTAACTACTACTGATTTAATGTTATGCAGGTGTTTATTGAGTTATTAAGTGCATACAAGATTCATCCAACACATGAAGATCATAACACAAATCAAGATATAGAAGCACAAGCAAGATCTGATCTTTTTATTATGCAGAATCAATACAATACATGGCCGATCTGGCATTAACCTCAGATAGTCGTACAATCAATAGATATGAGCTGCTACAAAATGCTCTATCGATACAAAAGAAGCCTCCAAAGGCTTAATAAGTAATGAAGACCAATACCCAACAGATCTGGATGTCAAACCCTCTAGCTGAAGAGTGCCACATTCCAAGTGAAGACTAAAACCCTCAAGAATTCGGTCCTAATGGCAAGATGCTCCAAATGAGCTCAAACTCAACCCAATTATAGATCAGGGCAGTGGGCACCTCCTCCTGCAGTTTCAAGCCCAACGTTCCAGTTCAACCCCTCCAACTGTTGAATCTTCTAAGGGAGTTGTGCCCTCCTGAATAGATGAAACCCCAATGCAACTCGTCCCTGAAGAAATACAACTCCAAATGGCTTGAAACTCTTTTGGAATGTAGATCAGGCTAAGAGAATCTCGTGGGAGAAGTTTCAGAACCAAATCATAAGAAGATCTCTCTAGATATGAGTTTTTCTAAATCACAGGACGTCCCCTATGGCTCCAAGACATCCCAATCTGTAGATAATGATATGAGGATGATAACCCTCCAGAAAAGTCCTCACACTGATGATCATGCTCCTGCAAACAAAACCCAAGTGTCAGAATGGCCCCAGGCCCTATAGATAAGCTGGATCGAACCTTCCTCTAGATAATGGTGCGCCCTTGTTGGAATCACAAGAACAGTACAGCCTGCCACCTTCTAAAGCATGATATGGAGATCAACTGAGACTAGAATGGTGTGGAGGAGTCTTTTATCCCCGAGACCAAGTTGTGGAACAAGGTGAGTGGATATTTCACCACTGAGTTGCTCACAAGGGTTTGTACAGCAAAACCCCCAAATTGAATGCTCAAGAGAAATAGCAAATGCTAATCCAAAATTAGAATGCCTAATAGGTGCGCCCCAGCCTCTTACTTATACTTTTTCCTTCTAATTCTCTGTTGAGTTAGGTTAACTCCCACGGTTAATCTTCTATTCTTTTGTTGAGTTATATTTTACCCTTAATCCCTTTTCCTTTCTTAAGTCAACTTAAAAATATAACTTTAGCCTCATTGACTTCCCCCTTCAGTGTAAGACTATGACCTAGTGGGGGTGCCCAGGCCATTGAGTCTCCTTATCACCTCTCTAAGAGGTGGGGGACATTACAACTCATGAGTGAGTCTATCCCGTGATACATCTCGCCAATCCCCAACAGGTAGTCCTTGTCTGTCAACAACTGTTGGTAGTCGACCCTCATCACAGACACTCTCTCCCTTAGAGTATGAATGTCATCCATGGAAAATCCCCCATCTGAACCACCATGTGCCACTGATTCCCTCCAACAGTAATATTCCACCAATGCATGTGTGTCATCAATGCACCTAGTGGTTGCCATGATGATATCCCAACTGACTCTCAATTGTCCTGCCAAGTAGTGTGACTCCTGATCACAGTCATGATGAGGTGCTACCTCATGTCTCTCACTACTAGTGCCAACACTGGAATCCCCAACAACACTCTCTGCAGAAGATAAAGCGTTGAACTGTCCCATGTCCACTGTGCTACTGGGTCCTCCTATATGTGACTGCACATCATCCCCAACTGTTAGCTCCCTTTGAATCACATTGTAACCTGTATGAGTAGTTGTATCCTCCTGTGCACTCATCCTACTACTATCAACTACCCTTGGATCCCATACATATGTGTCCAGACACGTGCTATGGTCATCCCGACCAATAAGGAATGCATCCTCATCACTACACACTAGAAAATTTGGGTCATTTTGTGACAGCAATTTCGACGCTCTTGCGACGTTATGTTGTTGATATTGCGATGAATATTGAGTCTCTGAAATGTCATTTTATGGCACATGGCAGTTTTGGCGAACTTGTACTAACGTCGCAAGAGTGACGACCCTAGGGAACTTCTTACAATTGTGACAAAAAAATAAATATTGTCGCCAATACGAAAATAAAGGCAAACAATGTGAAACCAACTTTTCGTCTCAATTGCGATGACAACTTTGGTTGTTTTTGTAGCTAAATTATTGCAGGAAGTTAAGTTGTCGTCACAATTGCGAGGACAAATTTTCATTGGCCATATAACAAAATTGTCTCCACAAGTTAAGTTGTCGTCGTAAGGGTGACGACATCTTTTCGTTGGTCATATTGCAAAATTGTCGCAGTAAGTTTAGTTGTCGTCGCAATTGCGACGACAACTTTTTGTTGGTCATATAGAAAAATTGTCGCAACAAGTTAAGTTGTCGTCACAAGTGCGATGACAACTTTTCGTTGGTCATATTGCAAAATTGTCGTAGCAAGTTTAGTGGTCGTCACAAGTGCAACGACAATTTTTCGTTGGTTATATAGCAAAATTGTCGCAACAAGTTGAGTTGTTGTCGCAATTGCGACGAACAATATTTATTTAAAAAGTAAATGAAAATATTATTTTAGGCTGCAATTTTAATATTAATATTACCATATCCTCCAAGTGGAACATGCTTTATCCTATAATTCCTTGGATAATGGGGATGGGTCTCAATGCCTTGATAATGTGCATGATAATTAGTAGTATGTGGATTTCATTAGAAGGTTTTATGCATTAGGGATGGGTACTAGAGCCTTGACCATGGTTGGGTCAGAATTCGAGGGAATTATGACCTAAGTTAATATTCTTGATCTAATAGGCCATGATCAAGGCCTCAAACTACAACATAGTTCCTTTAAAGTGAATCTTTGTCATATAAGTAGGATATGGGTA
>ML823504.1:155418-167307 GCA_009831015.1 Picea engelmannii
GGACCCCTTCTAGATTTTCCCCTCTCTCTGGGCATGGTGTGGAAGTTCTTGTAAGGATTGGGCAGGATAGACAATGGAGGATTAACGGTGGGTGGCCAAACATTCAGGAGCAAGAGAAAGCCAAGGAACAGTCGAACATAAGGCAAATATGGAATGGGAAAGATTTCCAGGGTACAGGCCTTCATAGTACCTGGAGAATTGATAGGGGCGAATGCCATGAAACCCGAGGTGACTGTCAGCCTGGGGCTGGTACCTTGCTTGGTACGCCCAGCATGGTTCGCGCAAGGCACCATTAAGTCACCATGGAGTTCCCAACGCACTACCATTACTTCTAGTTGAGTGTGGTTCATTCAGACTGGAGGGAAGGGAGGCTGGTGACAGGGGTTAATAACTCCCCATGCTGCCTATCTCCACCTGTCATCCCTTGAGAGCCACTTGTCACCCCATCTGGGAGATTTTCTCTCGTATTCTTGAACCAACTACTCTATTGAAAATTTTGAAATCTTAATGTGTAAAAGTTTACATAATATTTTTTTTAAATATATAATTAAAAATATATATATAAATTAAATTAAAAATTAAGATATAAAAATAGTAAAGTAATTAATTATATGCAACAAATGTTTCTGGATATATACTATGTACATAGTTTTTGAAATGTCCAACTTATATATACTTTCAAGATTTCCTTCTTTTATTTTCATCATTACTTTTTAGATCGTAACACTTTATTTCTTCATTATATTCCATTAGCATTATAACCATTTTTACATTACCTGTCTTATTATATCTTATCCCACTCTTAGGTTATAGTGTACTTAATATATATCTATTATCTTCTAATTCTTTTACATTATTATATATTTTTAACATAATTAACTAATCTAACTATTATTCATCTTAGTATTTATTCCCCTTTTTAAACGACTATATTGATCTCTAGGTTTTCACACTCTCTCCCTCATAAAAAAATTCCTACTCTAATTAATCTCAACGACTAGTTTGACCTTGTTTAATTCTTCTCCAAAAAAAAATAAAATTACTCAACCATCATCTTCCTCTTCAAAGCTATAAATAATACTCTATGGAACTCGTCTCATTCATTCGAGATTTTGGTTGTCCTTGATGATGGGTGGAGTATCCACCTGAAACGTTGGACGTTTCGAAAACTATGTAAACAATATATATCTAGAAACATTTGGTGCATTATGTCGAACTGTGAAAACTTACACTCTCGTATAATTAATTATATTTCAAAAATTTTAATGTTTATTAATTTTATATTATGTTTCGTATTTCATTTATAATGATTAATGATGCATTTTCTTCGTATATAAATATATAATTTTTTTTTATAAAAAATAATAAATATATTTAAAAAAATAATTTTAAATATGGAAAATAATAATTTGTGAAAAGGAAATAATAAAATCAATAAAAATATATAGCTCATGTCAATTAAATCAACTAGCGTGTCAGCCTGTCAAGGGCACGTGCACCACACTAAATCTCGACATATTCCCGCCTCTCAACATGCACAACAAAAGTTGCCCTGCGAACAATGAATGAACACAAATCTCTTACCTCATCACTTCAACAAAAATTGTGCTACGACAGCTCTAGCTCTCATCGAGTCACCAAGAGGATGTAATCCCTGGCCACATGCAACCACCAAAAACAATTTCGGATTCACACAAATCCCATAGACAGACATATCTCTCTTTCTCCTTCGCCTTCTCTCTTCAAGCTCCAGGATAGGCCCAGGTTCAATTATGGCTCGATCAAAAGCCAGCAGAAGGACATCCAAAAATAGCTTGTTCATACATTGTGGTTCAGGAGCCGCTCTGGAATCCATAACATGAGATTAGGGTCGGAGCCATTCGAGGCAAGCAAAGAACAGGTGGGGAAAGCAGAGAAATAGATGGTGTACATGCCTTATATGGTCGTCCAAAACAAATGACGAACAAGGCGTAACAAACATCATATCTGAAAACATCTGCTTCTATAAGAGAATATAAGAGCAAGTGGATGGTTCAGATCAATGGAATGGTCATCTAATAAGATCAACGACCACAACATGCTAAGAAGTCACATTCGGACATGGATTGCTATGCGGAAACGCCTTACGGTGTAATTAATAAATAATTACTTATTTAATATTAAATAATTAATAAAAAAAAATATGAAATAATTAATTTTTTAATAAATTGCACATTTCATATTGTCCATTGCATATTAATAAATAATACCATACATATGCGGACAAACCGTCAAAGCAAAAATCTTTGCACATACGATGTACTGGTACGAAACCTTGGTTGTGCGGGGATATACTTGTGCAAAAGTCTTCACACATAAATAACAGTCCATTGCACATTGCAATATTAAATCATTAATAATTATTTAATATTAAACAATTAATAAATGATTAAATAATATATATTAAATAATTAATAATTATTTAATAAATCGCACATTGCATATTCCCTGGTACACATTAATAAATAATACCATACCTATGTGGGGAAACACATGTGAGGAGGTGGAGACAAATCTTCAAAGTAAAAGTCTCCACACATACCATGTATGGGTACAGAACCATAGTTGTGCGGGGATATGCATGTGCAAAAGTCTCCACACATAACGAGCATCTCATTGCACATTACAATATCAAATAATTAATAAACAATGAATTAGTTAATATTAAATAATTAATAGTTAATTGTTATTAAATAATGCACATATGATATACGAGTGTATGTAACCATAGTTGTGTGGGGATATACTTGTGCAAATGTCTCCGCACATAAGTAGCAGCCCATTGCACATTGCAATATTAAATAATTAATAATTAATTAATAAATAATATTAAATAATACACATATGATGTACAAGTACGGAACCATAATTGTTAGGGGATATGCCTATGCAAAAGTCTCCTCACATAAGCAGGAGCCCATTAAATAATGCACATTCGATGTATGGGTACGTAACCTTACCCGTGTGGAGATATACCTGTACAAAAGTCTCCTCACATAAGCAACAACCCATTGCACATTGAAATATTAAATAATTATTAACTAATTAACAAATAATATTTAATAATGCACATACTGGTGTGGAACCATAGTTGTGCAAAAGTTTGCGCACATAAGTAACAACCCATTTTATATTGCAACATTAAATAATTAATAATTAATTAATTAATATTAAATAATGAATGAATAATTAATAAACAATATTAAATAATGCAAATACGATGTATGGGTACAAAACCATAGTTGTGTGGAGATATATATGTGCAAAAGTCTTTGTACATAAGCAATAGCCCATTGCACATTGCAGTATTAAATAATTAATAATTAATTAATTATTTAATATTAACATAATTATTTAATAAAGAATAAATAGTTTTTTTTCTCGTATATGCACCAATAACAGACATACCTGTGTGGGGTTGCAAACAAATAGTTAAATCAAAAGGCTTCGCACTCGATTAGTTTTTGCATTGACAAAAAATTTATCTATTTTTTCCATAGTGTAAGTCTTTGCTCATATGATGTACATGTACAGAGCCATGTTGTGCGGGAATATACCTGTGCAAAAATCTATGCACATAAGAGACAACACATTGGACATTGCAATATTAAATAATTAATAATTTATTTAATATTAAATAAGTCATAATACGTAATTATTTAATATTAAAAAATTAATAATTACTTAATTATTTAACAAATTGCACATTGCATATTTCCCATTGCATATTAATAAATAATACCATACCTATGCGGGGAAATACATGTGTGGAGGTGTGGACAAATCGTCAAAGGAAAAGTCTCCACACATACGATGTACTGGTAGAAAACCTTAGATGTGCGGGGATATACCTATGCAAAAGTCTTTACACATAAGCAGCAACCCATTGCACATTGCAATATTAAATAATTAAATAAATTTTTTTTTAATATTAAATAATTATTTAATAAATTGCACATTGCACATTGCTTGTTGCGCATTAATAAATAATACCATACCTATGGAAGGAAATACTTGTGCGAAGGTGCAGACAAATCTTCAAAGAAAAAGTCTCTGTGCATACCATGTACAGGTACATAAGCATATTTGTGTGGGGATATGCCTGTGCAGAAGTCTCCACCCATATGCAACAACTCATTGCACATTATAATATTAAATCATTAATAATTAATTAATTAAATAATTAATATTAAATAATTAATTATTTAATAATTTACGCATTGCACATTAATAAATAATACCATACCTATGTGGGAATATACATGTGTGGAGGTGCGGACAAATGTTCAAAGCAAAAATCTCTGCACATACGATGTTTAATAAGTTTTACTCCACATTAAACAATTTGTTTTTAGTTTATTTCTACAAAGTTTTATTCTAACTATTTTTACTTTATTCTTATCATTGTCGTCTTTGCATAGACAATAATGTTTTTTTTTCTTTATTGTATGAATTATCTTTTGACAAATACTATTCATTATCTATGTGCATCTAGTTATACAAAGTTTCATTGTCCAGCATATACTTCCCACTCATAAAATATTTTGTATTTTAATAAATTAATTTATGTAAACTATATTGTAATGTATAGGGAAAGTTATTTAGTTGATACATAATTTAATTGTTTTTTAATGTAATTAAAATAAATTCATCTTAACTAAGAACTTAAGATTTACTAAGTATTTAGAAGAATTAAAATGAAATTAAGATGTAAATTATGTGCACTTACAAGATTTGAGTTAAGATGGATGTGTGTGTGTGTGTGTCTCTATATCACCTCTATATATGCACTAAAGCTTGGTATTTTTTTACATAACAATTTTTTTTCATTAATATTAAAGACTATTTTTATTTTAAAATTAAAATATTATCTTGGTTCAATTTTTGCCACATATCACATAAGCCTTAGGCATGGGCATTACACATCTCCCCACATTTGGATGTAGAATGCACCTAGCTTCTTTTGTTGCAATTTTATTGGGCCAACTTATGTCACGTGTCAAGTAAAATTTAGGCACAAACGTAACACATCTCCTTCTCAATTGATTTGTTTGTGTAGTCGTAATCTAAACATTCTATGAATTAGCTCCTTTTCGACTACTCAAAATAACATGAATAAGAATCAACATTTTTTGCTTGAAATCCAACAATAATCAATTTTAATTGATGAAATTGTAGATATCAATCAGTAACATTGCGAAATCAAGTTGTAGTTGGAGTATTTGAGGCTATTGAATCTATTTATGCATTAGAAACAACAATTTTAATTGTTCAAAATTGCAATTTCGACAAATATTTTATGTTTGAGTTCAATGATGAAAAAATGGAAAAGATCAAAATCGTAGAATGTTTATCTTTCTTTGAATTTTATAATGTGCCTCGGTTATACCTTTGTGGAATAATGAAAGGTATAAATTCTTTAAATTCCTTTTTAATATCACAAAACTAAAAGTGTAGTATACCTAGAGAGGTAATATTGGGTACATCCCTAGGTACCCCATATTACCTCCCTAGGTATACTAACCTTCTAAGAAGTCCTCTTACATTTATTATCTTTTCATTAATATATCTAACTACCATAGTGGGCCTTATTTAATAATATAGTGGACCTAGTCCACCTTACATTGAATGGTCTCCACTATTATCACTATGGGTCCTTCGGCCCCCCAATTACCTCTCTAGATACACTACAAAAAGTGATTTCCAGTTGTTGTAAGCTCACCATTTCTTCAACCAACATGCATTTCTAAAGCATTTCATTATATAACCGTATCTATGGATGTCATGTCTAAATTTGAGTCCACAAATTATGATGGATAATTTAATTTAATACATATTCCTTTGAGTATATTTATACCAAGCTCTTACACTTATAAAGACGCACCAAAAATCAAACTACTTCATAATCCAACATATTGTCATGGTCATATTTGTAGGTGACATTTGTTTATAAAAACAATAATTTCTTTGTTTGATTCAAAGTTTGCTTTGTTCTTTCATCATCTTCATTGGTGTAAAAGTAGGATTCAATAACCCTAATGTATGTAGGTATTTCCAGAAACCATTATTATATTGTTTTACAAGTGAAAATTGAACAAAATGTTCCCAAATCTATTTTAGGAAAACTCTTACTTTGTGTGATAAATATTTACATCAAATGTCATTTTCTCTTCTCCCACTCATTCTCTATGGATTTGTAATAAAATATCCTCCTCTCCCATGGATTTCACCATCATTCCACCACTATTCTATGATCAGAAGTGATGTAGGAGCATAATCACCCTCCACCTAGGTTTTAGTAGAATGTACAAAGAAGAGGAGATCGATGATAAAATGTCGTAACATCATTTATCTGAACCCAAGAGCGATAAGTTTCCAATAATTGATTGATTATGTCACTCCTTCAAAAGGGTCAGTTATAGATCATTTTACTTGAGTGATTTGTAATTAAAGGTAAAGTTGAAGTCTTATAAGCTTGAATCCAAAATAAATAAAACCTCCTTAGTTTTTATTATTTGTTATATGTCATGCTTGCATTTAATATCCTATGTGCGGAAATTCATAGAAAAGAAACATAAGAACATATGACACATAATGGATATGACACTTCCCTTGATAACGGATTTCACCCAATGTGGGCTACCTCTTCGGGTCATGCTCCAAAGCTTGACCACTTTATTCTCCTCACTGTAATGATGTCTCTCCTTTACAAGTTGTAAGGCCAAAGTCCCTTTTCGGTGACAGCAACAAGAGATCGAAATGTGATCGGGAATGTATACATCTTCACAAGTTCTCATACTCATGAGGCATCCATGATGCTGACATGGACATCATTCCCACATACTCAATACATAAAAAGAGGAATAATAAAATATGACCCCCATCAACATGGAGCCATCAAAAGCCTTAGATCTGCTGCTCAGATCCAAGTATAGATATGCAGCCCATACAAAGATCCTGAAACCACGAGATTTATAACTGCTTCATTGGCCACTTATCATGCAAGTGCCACAATTTATGTGTCACATATAACTGATTGATTTGATGTGAAAGAAGAGAAGATAAGAATAGATAAAGGAATAAGTTGATCTTGATGTAGCCTCTCTATGCTCCTTCATGTTGATATTATGGTAGTTGCGGGAGGTATTTACCTCCACATGTAAACCTGATGAGAATAGAATATTCTGGGAAGCAAGAAGAAACCTTAATTAATTGGTTAATAACCCTAGAAGACAAGTCGTCTCAAGAGAATGACTTGTATTAGGCTATTATCCTCCATGAGAAGAAGTCGGATAAAGGAAATGTTATGTACTAAAGAATTAACACCCAGAATGAGAAGTCGGCCCAGGAAGTCTGTCAGAATTAGTATAAATGCAGGAGGTCAGTCTTCATTATGGCCAGTATTCTTAGAATTGCAGAAGCAACACTTGTGTGCACTGTAGTTGGCCAATTTGTGCGCAAGTTTGGAGGAGAGTTGTTGTTGCAGTTGCTGTAACTAGAAGATTTCGGTTTTGGCTTGGACTCTCTCACTAGTACATATGACCAAATTTGCGACAGTTTTTCGTTGCTATTGCCACACTTATCCATCTCAATTTCCATGAAAGCCAAGAATTTGTTTCATCACTTTAATTTCGTTGCTATATCCACGAACCAGGTGTTCGTCGCTATATCCACGAACCAGGTTTTTGTGGACACAACAACAAAATTAACTTGCTACGTGTCATCGTCATCAAGATAGGTTAAGCTTATGCATCGTCGCAATTACGACGCAACTTCATGGAAATTACGACGAAAAGTTGTGGAAATGTTAACAGGTTTGTGGAATGTTGCGACGAAAATGCGTTGCAATAGAGACGAAAATTTATGCCAAGACAAAAACTTACAATGCAGATGTTGTATGTGCAATGCATTTGTGGAACGTTGCGATGAAAATACGTTGCAATAGCGATGAAAAGTTCTGCCAAGACAAAAACTTACATTGCAAATGTTGTATGTGCGACGCAAATCCATGGCAAATTGCGACGCACTTTCGTGGCTATTGCAACGGTGTTCAAAATACAAAATTGTCTTCCGGCGAACTATCGTCGATATTGTGACGCATCCTTTAAGTTTTAAAAAAAAATTACATGAGATATGTAATATGGTATACCATATTACAATGTAATATGGTAATGCCATATTACATTGTAATATGGTAATGCCATATTACAATGTAATATGCTAATGCCATATTACATTGTAATATGGTAATGCCATATTACAATGTAATATGGGATTACCATATTTCATCGTAATATGGTAATTCATTTGTCCTGAGTGGGATAGAAGTTCTTTTTAAAAACAACTTAGGATTTATATTTGTCCTGAGTGGGATGGTGACCTTGGCATTCAATAAGATAGGAAGTAATTCATTGATGACAAGTGTAGCAGGTGTGCAGGTCCACTAGTGTATGGATATTATCTGCTAAGTGGCAGACTTTAACTTCTTCTTCTAGAATAGATGGCTCATATAGCTTGAGATGATTGACATAAATGATATTATGGATGTCTAGCAAGGAAGGGAAATAGTAATGACAACCATTGTCATTAATATATTGAAGAACAATATAGGGACAATAGCAAATAGGCTTGAGTTTTTTATGATGCTACCCCTTAAAACATTGTTTTTCCATATACAACCAAAGTCAGTCACCAATTTAAAACTAGACAAAGCCATGATGGTGATCCTAGAGGGATTTATAATGATCTAGGGAGGATTGAAGGGCATTAGTAACCAAATAATGAATGCTAGATAATTTATGAACATATGAGATTCTATACATTTTACCTCGATATAACCCTTCTCATCTTCGACAAAGTGACCTAAATATAACAAATACACATCTCTCCATTTGATAGGTAATCCTAATTAAAAAAATAAACATATCTCCATAAATTAACAATGGTAATCCTAGTCAATAAATTTCAAAGACTTCCTTTCAAGAATAAACTATAGCGTGAAGAGATTAAGTCTAAATTATTCCATATTATCATTCTATCAGTGGGAACAGGGGCCAAAACATAGGTGGCCTGGGCATAGATAGAGTCAGAAGTTCGGTACTTACCTGAATCGTTTGGATGTCTGGATCTCCTCTCGGCATTCGGTCAACCCTTCTCGCCTTGTATTCCTACGATTTCAAATCCACAACATTTCAGTTCAGAAAAAATAATAATGAATGCATTTCTAGTTCAGAATATTAGTGGAGGATAATAATGATAGTAAGAATATATATGTATGAAATTGTTGATAGTAAGAATAAAAACATGGCCAAATAAAAAGTCATGAAACCTGACAGCACAATTCACATTTGGAATCTCCTCCTTTTTGATGGGACCAACGCTCGATGCATTTCCTCTGAGCATACTGTGGAGCCAAAAAAACACATGTTTTGTATGAACATGTTTATGATAAAATATGATAAAATACTCGACACCCATAAACTTGTCATTCATCAAAGATGAAAAAATATAAACCACTTTTATCTATCCCCTAAACCTTGTACCTTCAAGGTGCTACAACAAGCACAGGGAATCTCCATATTTCCTTTATTAATGAAAGGCAAACATATTTAAAAAATGATATGAAATTTGGTGAATAAAAATATTTATAAAAAAAAAATTGCAAATAGATAAATTCATTCTTTTGGTAAATCAGCTAAATTTTTATTGATATGCAGCTTATATGACAATACATTGATCAATTTTTTTTAACCCATAATGTTTTCAATCTTCCTTCTAGGTTGCACTTAACTTCCTCTTCATAAAGAGCTAGGGAGGATTGAAGGGCATTAGTAACCAAAGAATGAATGCTAGATAATCTATGAAAATATGAGATTCTATGCATTTTACCTCTCCTTATAGGAACTTCTATCCATAATATGTGAATAATAGCAAGATGCAAAGAATGAGCAATGCAAGAAATTATATAGGGGTAATATGGGGTCTTTGCAATGTACACGAGATACATTGTTGTTGTGAGGGAATCCTCCATCAACTAGGCCTATATATCCCATGACGTACATGTGAAGACCCCTATGCCTTGAGAATTGGTGTAAGGTAAAACTACAAGGTGTGCCATGTGGATTAGTGTAATGTTAGGCAAGTAGAAGACAAATGAGAAAGAAATATTGGTAGAAAAACATTACATGTTAAACACACAATTTTGACATGGGGGAACAAGCGAATTTAATCACTTCATAAGAATGATAGAAACTAAACTTTGAAATGTAAATAATGAAATAAAAATAAATAATCATAACTATCATGTTAATGATGCAATGGCTAAATTAGGAGATTAGAGATGAGCAATTTCTAATTACTATATTGATAGAACAATAACTAGAACATGTAAGTAAACCATGAGTGAGTCTAACAATAATATCTCAACTATAAAATCATCGATAAGATTAAGAGTGACAAGGAGATACTTGCACTTACTTATACCGGAGGTAGGATGGTGTAAGAACATGTTTAGCTAGATACCTACATCACAGAGGTTGGCATCTTACCACAAGTGAGGTAGGATTAGCAACATGATCTCTTATGGAAAGGATGGAGGATAGATGAAAAGGTAAATATGGGAGGTTGTGGTGTTATGGTAGTTCTAAAAAAGGCAGGAGAAAGAAGTTGATGACACTGGCATGACATTGGAAAAAGACGTGAGTTGACATAAACTAACTAAGAGTGAACATGAGCAAGAGAGGAAACACACTCTAATATAGGGTTATCACAAGAATAAATGTAACATATGGCAACTTGGAGTTAAGGTGAGCGTAACAAATTACATTCATTGTTCTAGGATTTATGCAGTCATTTATAAGGCGCCATACACTATTCAAGGACATAGCATGAGTCCCCTGTGACATACGATAATCTGGAGAGTGTGAGCATAATAGGCATCATAAACTAGTAATATAGAGTCATCAAAAGCACAAAAGCAACACATGATAGCCTAGATTTAGTGCAAGAATGAGAGGTGGCATACATCGACAATGGGGTATTTTATGCAAGCGTAGGAGGCGACATGCATCAACCTAAGTTCAATACAAGCGTAGAGGTGAAAAATACCAATGGTACCAGTGGAGGAGAGAGGATCAAAGGAAGATATCATGTCACCATTGGGAGGGGCTCCATAGTTGCAAGCTATGGAATGTGACCATTAAGGGGGACATCATGGAAAACTGACCAAAGAAGTGATAGTTGATCCTAACTAGGTAGAGGTTATCTCAAGTAGGGTCTTTCATGAGATAATGACCTATAAGGGACCCATCGATATTATGGCCAAATAAAAATGTAGAAAAAGGGGTGTAAGGAAGAAAATCTAGGGATGAGAGGCAATACTTTCCCCGAGCATTTGAAGGACTAGGAAAAGAGGAAGAATATGTATGAGAGCATGGAACACTAGGAGAGGAAGAAGACAAGGGGAGAACTATGTAATATTGGTTGCTACCATGTAAGAAGTGGCTAGAGTTGATAATGGGAAGTCTAAGCTAGCCCAAAAAAACTCCCAATAGGAACAAGGTTTCATTCAACTTGATAAAAGTGTGTTAAGACATGGGACCTTTTTAATGTTAGCAAATGTTGATTTTGACAACTAATAGAAAGATAAGGAAAAGAGAAGGCATAGAAGAACAAGGGGATACCTCATTGTTGTAGCTAGTGAGAGGAAAAGGGAAAGCAATTATGGAAGTAGGTATAATAGATCATATATGTATTTTGTTAATTATTGTGTGGTAGAAAAACAAAATATTGAGTTAAAAATCATTGGGGAGGTTTGGGATTTAGAATGAGAGTAGCAAAGTGAGAGTGCAC
>ML823504.1:180450-192964 GCA_009831015.1 Picea engelmannii
TGGACACAATAAGAAAGAAGACAATAACAAATGGAGAACCATTTACAAACATGAGAAAGGATAATCCTTCTTAAAAGGAAAAGATTCAAGTACAAAGCAATTACAAGTCATTAACTTTGTTAAGGAAGACAACTATAGAAGTAAAAAGGAAGAAGAAAATCAAATGACAGATCCTTCAAGCCAAAATAAAATCAAGAAAGGAAACACCTTCAATGGCTATTACCTTTCTTGTCATATCTTTGGCCATAAAGCAATGGACTGCAAGAAACTAGAGAAAGGATATACAAGAAAATCCAAAAACTCAATTAGATGTTGGAGATGTAATTTTGTTGGGCACGCAGCAAAATTTTGTCATACAATGAGATGTTACAACTATGATAGGTTTGGGCACAAATCCCAAAACTACAAGAATACAAAAAGTCAATATTTGAATAAGTCATTCAAGTCAGTAACAAAACCTAATAAAAGTTGGAACAAGAAAGGAGATGACAAATCTCCAAAAACACAATTAGAAAGAGAAGATCCAAAAAGCAGAATATCTCACAAGAAGATATGGAGAAGAAAATCTGAAGGAGAAAACAAGAAAAATGTTATTACACCTGAAAATGAAGAAAATAATAATAAGATCATGATGGGTAAAAGTTCTAATGAAGAATGTGAAATTCAATATGAAATAAATCAAGCTCAAGAAGAGGAAGTACCTATAGAAGTATATGGGACAATATCAAATTATGATGATGTCATAAGTTGTTAACAAAAAATAAAATAAAAGTAGCAAAGAAGTTCAAGGAGTATCATTCAACAAAGATAGATTCTTGTGATAACAAAATTGGTATTTAAATCAATTGATATTCATGTGAAATATCAAAGAAGAATAAGAAGTAATCAAAAATATCAGTAAGATTCATACTCTTGTTCTATTTGACAAAGGAAAGTCAGTAAAAACTCAGGAGGAGTATTTTGGTTATTAAATAAGAAAGTAATTAGAATAAGTTTTGAAAAGACTTGATCACTACAAAAATTTGTATCAAGAAGACTACTTATTTAAACACAAAAATACCAATAAACTGAGATAAGAAGTTATTAAATTAACAGGGGAAAAGACCTTGTCAGGAAGAGCTACCCTTTCAGAAACAAAGGGGGAGAGTAGTCAGAAGCAGAGAGAGAGCATATTGACAGGGGGAGTCATTCAGTTATGGTAGACAGAACATGATTCCAAGGGGAGTTACCCAAGCTCATATTTTGGTCAACAAAATGCAAAAAAACAGAGGTTGATCATAAGGGGAGCAACCCTTTTCCATTGATGTCAAAGGAGGAGAGTAACTTCAGAGGAGAGAAGAATCATCACAAGGGGAGTTTGTGTATGAAGTTAGTGTGTTGCCCTTAATGACAAAGGGGGGAGATTGTTGGACATATTTTCATTCACGTGTTGTCATTGATGTCAACATTCATGATAAGTTTTTATGATGGCAACATGAATCAATCATGATCAGTTATACAGTTGGCATTAGTGTTAATATGGCCAATAATGTATTTACATGTGTAATGAAGGGTCAATGATGGAAAGAGAATGTCAAACAATAAGCAGAGCAGCAAGGTTAATCTCAGGAGGAAAAGTATATTAAATATCGACAGAAGAACATCACCTTAAGGCTAAAGCAATTTGTGATTATTGTTGATCACAATAGGATCAACAATGTTCTTATGATAAAAGCTCAGGAGGGTTAGCAAATGCAGAGATAGGCTGAAGCAATTCGTGATTATTGTTGATCATGATAGGATCAACAATGTTCCTATGGTAAAAGCTCAAGAGGGTTAGAAAATGTAGAGATCAAAGCTCAGAAGGAAAAGTGTATGCTCAGGGTGAGAAGTCTCAATAGTCGTCCGATCAGAGTGAGAAGCCTCAGCAGCTGTCTGATCAAGAAATTAACTGTGTTGATCATCTAAATATTATAGACATCGGTCATATGAGTGATTGTGGGCTTGAGGATCGTTGGAGGATCGTGATCGTCGGATCTGCAAGCCAGATCAATGGCAGGGATGAATTGAGGGGATCGGAAGGAGAATTAAATGACTTGCTAGTTCCAATCTCGCAATTGGTTTAGATCGTCAGATCTCACAGACTCGGATATTGATGACTGTGGTTGATCCAACAAACAAGAAGATTAAGTCAGATTAAGTCGTGACCGATGTATGCGCAATTGCCAGATCACTGACAGGGATAGATTGCAAAGATCGAAAGGAGTATTAAACATCGTGCTATTTCCAATGCCACAATTAGCTAGGATCGTCGGATCTTATAGGTTCAAATATCGACGATTGTGGTTAACTCACCAAAAAACACACAAATTGCAGAGCTTTGGTGACGAATTAAACCACTCACAAGTTGTGGTTTTACAATCCACAACGACCGTCGATGTTCACTTGACAATATATCTACAGTTGGAATTAGTTCCACTACCAACGAGTGATTTCCATTGCAGAACCCGACGATAGTCTTAAAAGTCATTTTGGTTGAGGACCCCGCAACCATCCTTGATCATTGATCTGTTTCGAGAGTCTTCTCGACCGTTGGATTATTTTAAAGTGGAAGGATAGGATAAGTAGGGCAAAGGATTGAGAAATCAATTATCCGAATACCCGTCAGTCGTTGGATCATTTTCAAGTGGAAGGATAGGATAAGTGAGGTAAAAGATCATGAGATCTCACTTATGCGAATTTCCGTTAGCCGTCGGATTGATTTAAGTGGAAGGACAAGACAATCAAGGGCTAAGATATGAGATCTCAATCACCCGAATACCTGTCAGCCATAAAATTGAATTAATGGAAGGATGGGATAAGCAAGGGCTGAGATCTGAGATCTCAATCACCCAAATATCCATCAGTCGTCAGATCATTCTAGTGGAAGGATAGGATAAGATAGAAGAAGAGTCGTTGGATTTAATCCAAGGCTAAGCAGTATCGCAGATAGATCAAGTCGTCGATCTAAAACCTTGATCAACGAAAAACATTTGTTTCGAGTTAAAAGATGTGAGGAGGTTACGCTCCAGAAAGTTTGAGATCTAAAATACCCGAAGCCCGAAAGCTGAAATAAATTCTCGACCGTCGAATCATCCGAAGTAAGCCTCAATCGTATGATTCAAGAGGACATGTGGCAGACCACGTCAGCAGACCACATCAGCAAGGATGTGTGGGAGATCTACATCAGCATACCACGTCAGCAATGACATATGGTAGATCACGTCAGCAGACCACGTCAGCAAGGATGTGTGGCAGACCATGTCAACAAGGACATATGGTTGACCACATCATCAAGAACACATGGCAGACCATGTTAGCAAGTACACATGGAATAATCAGATGATGACATGTGTCAAGAGGAAATTGGCTTGTGCCATGTCAACACGTGATGTCAAATAGGTTATGTCACTCTAGAAGGATGAAATCCCGAAGTAGACATGGGTCGTTCAATATAAAGAATCACTTCGAGAGCATTCTCATCTTTCGATCTACTGGAGTGGAAGGATAGCGTAATTTTAAATAGCCGAAGTCTCGTAGTAAATGATGGCAATCCATCTCAATGCTTGATTAAGACCCAACCATCGGATTAAGCCTTGTAAGAATCAAATCTGACGATTGATCAGTTTCTGCGAAATAAAAGTAAACCGTCTGATCTGTTAGGGAAATCTAATTTAGAAGTTTTGAAAAGTTTGAAAAGTTGAAATCCCGAAGTTTCGAAGGGCAAAGCTCCGTCAGTCGTCCATCTCATCGGGGGATTGAATCATGACCATTGATTCTAATAAGCGCTCAAGTGATCGTTTGGCCTAGCGCCTGGTCACTACGTATGGTCATATGGAATAAGAAAAATAAAGGTAAAGCTTAAATAATAAGCTTGTGGTTCTACGCCTATGGTCATATGAAAATGGTTTGAAGGGAGTGCCTCATACATATTTCATTCGACAGAGATTTACACTAGAACAATACAGAGAATCGATAAATAATCGAATATGATATGTGGGTGAACTGAGAACATAGCAGAAGCATGAGTACGATCTAATGAGTCGATCCATGTCTGTGATCAACTCATGAGGACAGATGAATCGATACACAGCCATGATTAAAATAGAGTTAAATCATGAAAGCATGGATAAAGAATAAAAAGGAAAAATGATATTAATTAAATTTTAAGATTATCATTTTAAATGAAAAGCTACAATGGTTCAAATATCAAAATACACAATGCTTCAAACTCACACAAGTTGGAAGACTATATAAACAAGAAATAATGGTGAGAAGAAGTGTAGTTGAATTTGTTGAAGTATATATATTTATATATAATGGATTGAATGAAAGTTCATTCTATTAGGTTGGTGCATGTTTACAAGTTGGGCCTTGTATGAGGATTGGATTCCTCACATCTCAGTTGGATCTAAGATCAACAAGATGGGACTTGTTATGAGGATTGGATTCCTCATTTCTCAGTTGGATATGAGAATTACAAACTGGATCTTGTAACAGAGATCTGGGTCTCTCATAATTGTATGAAGATGATATTCAAAGATTAATCTTATGTATTCATTCAAGTTAGTTAATAAATAAAATATTTATTCTTTTATATATATATATTGATTGAGAAAATGCAATAAATATTTGTTGTTTAGTTAATTTGTGAAAAGTGGGAAAATGTCCAAAGTTTTGTGACACTGATTCACCCCCCCCCTCTCAGTGTCAAGTACCCATTTTCATCAGTGCTCTCAGCCTGCACTGAATCAATTTCATCTCTTGATGAACTGTTGACCTCTGGAGTCTCAGTGATTGTCCTAGGGTCTTCTTATCGAATGGTTTTGGAGCTTTCTCCAACATCCTTTGGGACATAGCCTATCCCTTCATATCGAGTCCAAACCACTGCCTCGATGGGATCCACAATACCTTGGCCATTGGTTCTCAGGCCTCCTCCTTCGTATCCCATTTTTTTCATCAAATTTAAGCCGATGCAAGAAGCATGTTGTTCAAGGATTTCAAAATAATCATCAATATTAATCAAGAAAGGAACTACACATGGTTTATTTACCTCTACCTAAAACTGGGGCCCTTGTTTTGCTTCTTGAGATGTGTCTAGTTGTTCCTGGTGAGAAGGATCAGTGGAAGATGCTTTTAGGAATCCTCCTTGTTTTATGGATGCATGTAGGTCATATTCATTTGCTTGAAAAAGTGTGCATGCATTTGCACTGTCATGCCCGCACCCATAAATGGTGAAGTGTCCATGGTCACAAGATGGTCTTATCACTGTCTCATTCGTAGAGCCTTCCCCTGTCTGCATCTTCATGGCTTGCAACTGCTCTTGCAACCTTTGGTTCTCTTCTTCTGCAACATGAAACAATGTCTTCAATCCATCATTCTCTGCTTGAAGCATTTGGTTGAGCTCTTGAAGCTCATCGAAGCATGATTGATTTGGTGACCTTGTCATCCTTAGCTTCAACACCTGCAATCGGTATCAAGCATGCTCTGATACCACATTATTTTAACCCAGGAGCGATAAGTTTCCAGTAATTGAATGATTATTTCACTCCTTCAAAAGGGTCAGTTATAGATCGTTTTACTTGAGCGATTTGTAATTAAAGGTAAAGTTGAAGTCTTATAATCTTGAATCCAAAATGAATAAAACCTCCTTAGTTTTTCTTATGTGTTATATGTCATGCTTGCATTTAATATCCTATGTGTTGAAATTCATAGAAAAGAAACATAACAACATAAGACACGTAATGGATATGACAGTTCCCTTGATAACGAAGTTCACCTGATGTGGGCTACCTCTTCGGGTCATGCTCTAAAGCCTGACCTCTTTATTCTCCTCATTGTAATGATGTCTCTCCTTTACAAGTTGTAAGGCCAAAGTCCCTTTTCAATGATGGCAAAAAGAGATTGGAATGTGATCAGGAATGTATACAGCTTCACAAGTTCTCATACTCATGAGGCATCCATGATGTTGACATGGACATCATTCCCACATACTCAATACATAAGAAGAGGAATAATAAAATATGACCCCCATCAACGTGGAGCCATCAAAAGCTTTAGATATGTTGCTCAGATCCAAGCATAAATATGCAGCCCATACAAAGATCCTGAAACCACAAGATTTAGAACTGCTTCATTGGCCACTTATCATGCAAGTGCCACAATTTCAGTGTCACATATAACTGATTGATTTGATGTGAAAGAAGAGAAGATAAGAATAGATAGAAGAAATAAGTTGATCTTGTTGCCTTGCTGCAACCTCTCTATGCTCCTTCAAACCTATAGCATGCATGCTATGCTGCAACATTTAATGACAAAACAACATAATGAAAAGCATGCTTACATTGGCTTCTCCAGAGCTTAGCTTGTTGATTTGAAGCTCTGCTGCAAAAGCAGACCTCGTCATTGGATTCACGTCACCAAATTACCCAAAAATAATTGTCAAATAATCTCCATCTGAGTCGGACACTTTCAGGCCCAAGAGACACCTCTGCCTCGGTTACTATGCCACTGCCTCTACAATAAATGACTCATTATGGAGTTAAGCTATAGAATCTTTGCTCAGATCAGAAAACTAACACCATCACTACGTTCATGGCATCATTTCACCTAAAAATGACTGTCTCCACGCCTCGATCTGAGTTGGACACTTCCAGACCCAAGAGGCACCCTTGCCTCGGTTTGCATGCCAAAATATGAACCAGCTCGTATAGTCCGTACAGATCCGTATAGGCGTGCTCAGACCCCTTTCTCGTGCTCCGTGCATTGTTTTTTGTCTCCCTAACTCTGCCCGGAACCCCCTTCTTATACAATTTTTTGGGTAGTTGTGCATTGATGAGGATGTTAGCGGAGCGGTTAGCAGAGATAATTTTAGGGCGTTGGTTGGCGGAGGTCTCGGGGTCGAATCCCACGGGACTCCCCATTTAGCACATAGTTATAACCATTTTGGCACGCCCAACTAAATTTGGCGGGCAGTCATTAGAAAGGCGGAATATGATAAATATGGCGGAACATGTGTTAAAATTGGCAGAATATTCTAAATATAGCAGAGATTCTTATGGACGGTTTGGCAGAGGCTATATATAGCGGAACTGCCACCATATTTGGCGCAGTTATGATATATATATATTTTTTTATTTTTTTTCCACGGGGTGTTATTGTGCATTTCGGGGGTGCCACATGGCACGACCCCATTGGGCCACATGGCATCCACTGACTTGTCTACATGTGCACTGACATCACCTCCACGTCATATCAGATACGTGGCACTTTCTGGGTGGTGCCACATGGCATCACCTGGGGGTTCCACGTGGCACCCTGAAAAGCCCAAATCTGAGTGACACATGGCAGCCTCTAGTGCTGCCATGTGGCATGCTGACATCATCATGACACATGTCACCCTCTGTGTTTTTCACGTAGGTTGTATGGATGTTGACGTCATCCGTACTGATGTTGATGTCAATAGTACGGATGTTGACTCATCCCTGTTGACTGGGCTGGGTTGAACAAAACTTTGACCGTTTATATCTTTTGATCTGTAACTCTATTTGACAAGTCGTTTGCATCGTTGGAAAGCTTGCGACACGCTCTTCGCGATCATGTTTTTTTAGTTGAGTTTTGGGAACTTTGAATTTTTTCCCTTTTCTACCTATTGAAGCCATTCTGAGCGTCCTGGGACACTTCTGAAACTTTTGTGATATTCCCTAGATCCATCCAGATCAATCATGATTACCCTAAGTCATCTAATCACCTAGCTTTCATTCCATGACCATGTTTTCCATGAGATGATTTAAAAGAGAGAATCAATGACTTGGTTTTAGCTCTAGGATGGGTTGTTAATTACCCATTCCTCCCTCAAAATTGATAATTTATATTTTTCCCTAAAACATTTTGCGAGAGTGAACCACTGGGAAACTTTGGTCCTAAAATTTTGTTGGGGTCTTCTAATATCATACTCCCTCCCTCCTTGCAACTTTGGATTTTAGGTCTACACCTATCATTTGAAGAGGGTTCAATCAATTTGGTGTTATTTCTCCTTCACATGATTTTAGTAGCAAATTGACTATGGCTCAACTAATTTTTCTTGTGTCCTTTAATTGGAGTCTTTGATGGTAGATGGAAGGACACCATCTGGAACATCACTAATCATTGTACCTTACTTGTTAATGGAGTTCGTTGGAGTTTTAATGAAAAATATTAAAGTGGAAGGCTTCAAAGAGACATCATTGGTATTAAGATTGTCACAAGAATAGAAGCGACGAAGAAAGGAAGAAAATAGAAGCATGAAGAAGAAAATAAAAGAAGCGATATGGGAGAGATTTAGAAAGAAGATAGATGAAAATGAAGAAGGAGGGGGAAGCTTGAGATTGGGTAGTTGGTCACCAAGAGAAAGGAAATAGATGTGACCATAGCAAAGGAGACAGTTCCAAGAAAAAAAATTGGGCAGAACCATGGGAAAAGAGAAAAAACTTCAAGTTCATGAACAAGCAAGAGGAAATTGGAAGAGAAAAAGGTTTCAAATAAAATTGGGTAGAACCCTTGGGAATAAAGAAAGCACAACTCTAGTTGAGGATGGGTAGAACTAGGGAGAAATAAGAATTGGTTGTAGTTCTAGTTTGCATCCTATAGAAGAGAGAACTTACAATGCTCCAAAATGTGTAGTTTTGTTGGTGGTAGTGTGGGTTTTTGGGTTGGTCCCTTCAATATTGGGTTACTTCAATTGATTCATTCATCCATCAATCCATGGTTGGACATTTTTGTTTTTTGTTTTTCAAAATAACAGTTCCTTGTGGTCGAATCCACAAAACAAAGAGAGGATGTTTTGCCACTCTCTCCACACGTCGATGCTACCTATTGAGGGGAGAAATAATTTAGTAAGGAGTGGTTTCCTTGCATTAATGGTGATGGTGTGCATGATAAATTTTGGCAGCACTCATGTCACATGGCAATGGTTCTTCTATTGGTGTGGTGTTAATGTTAGAAAATAAGTTTACATAGACTACCTGTTGTAAATTATTGTGGAAGATGAATGGAGGTTTTATGATGGGAAAGGCATGGAGGATAATATAAAACTACATTAATGATATGCATAATAATCAATTTTTTTTCAATTATAACATTTCATATAAATGTTTTTTTTTTTTGTTTAAGAAATTGATTTATAAGTCTTATTATGGTACATGAAAATCCAAAAAATCCAAAATGATAAGTAAGTTTTCAAATACATTGATTAAACTGGATGTGTGAATTATCTTGCATTCAGATAATTGGAACTCATTTAACTTTTAACCGAAATTTTGATTATTATTAGTACCTTTCTACTTAGAGACGAATAACACGATGAGAAGGCATTATCAATGAAATTGAGTTGATATTGCAATATGTTGGAAATATTGTTGTCATTGATATCAAAGACATGGGGAGACTACAAATGTCCAAGATAAAGATTGCAAAATGGAGATTGTTGGAAATTGTTTCTGGATTTTTTTATGTTCAGTTTGGATACCTTATCTTAGAAGACATTTTTACTTCTAAATACATAGCTCAAATGGGAGCATATGTTATATGGTTGGAAATATTATTTTTAGACCTTTCCAACGATATATGGAACTCCCTCTCACTCATTAGGAATGAGGAGATGTGAATTTTTTTGTTAGACAACCTAGCCAAAAATTTCATGTCAACCCAACCAGTGTTTATAGGTCGGCCCTAAAAGTGAACACAGAAACACTATAAATACATGATATATGTGCACATTTGAAGAGCACCCAAGCAAGAAGATCAAGTCTGAGTTGCACATAAGAGATCTAATGTGGGAAAGAGAAGCTAGAGAGTATTTTTTGGGGTCTAAAGGTGTGAAAGAGGAGTTTTCTTGGAGTTTTAAGGTTGTGCAAGAAGAACTAAGGTTTATGGTGTTGCAAAGTGTGTTGTTTTGAGGTTGTGATGTTGCAGTCTAGATTTATATTTTGAGAATGATGCTATGAGGTTTGCTAGGGCATGGAGGCTAAATATGACCAAAGTTTGAATCTATGTTTGGGGTATGAAGCAAAGAGAGGCGTTGAAACATGAAAGTTAAGGGTATGATGATGCTATGAAATAAATAAAGTATGAAGCATGCAGGTGACGTCAAAAGTACTATAGTTGTGAAGATCCTAGGTTGGTGCCTATACAGGTCTTACTAAGTTGGTGCTCAGTTGAGGAGATTGGTGTTTATGAATATCTAAAACAAATTGGTGTCTCTTGTTAAGTTGGTGCTTAGCAATGGGTATCGGTGTCTACAAATATCTGAAAGAGATTGTTGGCTCTTGTTAAGTTGGTGCTTAGCGGTGGGGATTGGTGTCTAAGAAGATCTAAAAGAGATTGGTGTCTCTTTCTAAGTTGGTGCTTTGCAATGAGGATTGGTGTCTCTAGTAGGTTGGTGCCTACAAGCTTTGTAAAAATAGGTTGGTGCCTACAGACATTTATAAAGAAAAGTTTTTGTGGTTTTCTTCGACAAGGATTTCCAAATTAAACTTGTGTATCGTGATTTGAGTTTACATGCATTTGTTGTTTTAAATTTAATGAATGATTGATGAATGCTCAGTTAATGTAAAAAGTTTCCTATATTGATTCACCCCCCCTTCTCAATATAAGCATAAGTTCACCACAATATATATATATATATATATATATATATATATATATATATATATATATATATATATATATAATTTAAAANACAATATATATATATATATATATATATATATATATATATATATATATATATATATATATATATATAATTTAAAACAATGTGTATGTGTGTTAAATTTGAATTAACACTAGGGATCTATGTCCTTAAAGAATTTATTGTCTTCTAATATTGAAGAAAGTTGTTTTTACCTAGTTGAAGATCAACTAGTAGGCAATATAGTTGACTTGTTTAGAATCAACTAAAGTGCAAATTTGAAGTTCTTTGTGCTCATTATTGGAAATATGGGTGCCTTTAATGAAGATGAAGAACCAATTTTTCAAAAATTGCAAGAAATTTGTTGCTTTGCAAGAATATCATGATCAACTTCATAAAAAAAGTAAGACCTTGCAAACTATTGTTTCTCTATTGAGTGCAGGGAATGGAAGATGGAAGGATTAGCTAAATATAKCCCATACCCAGTTGGAAGATGAAGCTACCCTCTTGTAAATTGTTATCTTGTAGAGATATGATGAAAAATATAGAAAGATGATGTCTTGGAAAGAACATTGAAAAGTGTCATTCATAACCTCATGAATGAATTTGGGGATAAAATAGATTTACTTGATGTTATGAATATAATATATAATAATAAATATAAATACATTATAATAGTTAATGAATAATTAATGAAGAGACACCTTCCCAATGAAAGGTCGTGTCTATTTATGGAAGGGCACCCCTGCATGGGTATATAAGGCCCTCATTCTTATTGTATCTGATCATCTCATATTCATATACATTATTACTTAATATATTATCCTTTATGGATTATAACCTATTGTCCTACCTAAATTGGGTATTTACCCGGTGAATTGGCTTGGTTCACCACAGTGGTATCAAAGCTTCGTCTCGATCCGGCTTTTGGCCACAAACAAAGTTTCTCCAAATTTTTTGGTCCTTGACCATGATTGGCCCTTGGCCATTTGAAGTCTAAAATTTATGTTGTAGAATACAATATTGAATAAAAATAAACTATTACCCAAAAATTTAAAAAAAAAAAAAAAAAGTAAAGAGATTCCTTCCACCTTGCATTGACAAGAATATTGAAAAGAAAGAAAGTGTAAAAGAATGGTTTAAACTACCACAAATTTTCCGCTAAATTCAAGCCCTCTTACTTCAGCACAAGAATTAAATATCTCTATCGTGGAAATTCACATACAAGAAGTTTTTGTTTCCATATAAAAGAAAGAAAAAGAAAAAAAAAGAAAAAAAGTTAAGAAAAAAAATGCATATATATAATAAAAAATAAAGAATATATATATATATATATAAGGAAAAAGAAAAGAATATATTTTTTCCTATTATAAAGAAAAATAAAAGAATAAAAACAAAATATTATTACCAGGGAGTGCGTACATCAATATCCACCATTTACAACCGTGCAACCACGGGTTATTATGTACAACATTTTTCGTACGATTTTAAGTGCAATAACTCTATTGTTCATTATACCAATCCATACAATTGTATAGAAGTAAAAGGGTAAATTGTCACCATTTAACAAAAAGTCGTGACCTTTGTTAAAAAAAATAAAATTAATAATAATAATAATAATAATTAATTAATTTCTACCTTATTTTAATGTTAAGAAGTGAAGAATATATGGTGAAAAATATAAAAGGAGAATATATAATAAAATAATCAAAAGTTTAATTAAAAAAAAAAGGTCGTAAGGAAGGAGTATAACTAAAAGATTTCTTTTGGGAAGTGTGAAGGTAATATTAAATTATTTTCCATTAATTACCAAGGAAAAAAAAGAGA
>ML823504.1:193082-206551 GCA_009831015.1 Picea engelmannii
ATATATATATATATATATATATATATATATATATATATATATATATATATATATATATATATATATATATATATAAAGAGAAGAATTATCAAGTATTATTTTCTTAAAAGAGTATAAAGGAATATTAGAGGAAGATATCTATTAGGTCAAGAAGCTTAAGTCTTATTATTATTACAGGGATATTATAATAATTATAAGGTCAATTCAAATTAAAAAATGGATTTTAAGGAAGGAATGTTTTCTGGTAAAAATTTTCTAACTAGATGTATCATATTATTAACATTTATAGGAAATATTTAAGAAAAAGAAGTTAGCATCCACAATTGCCTAGATAAGAAGAAAAATCACATAAGTATGGATTTGGCGAATCAATTAATAATTCAAAAGACAAATGTAATCGAAACAAAAGACTTTTTTTTTGCAATAAATATGGCATCAGGGACTTACCGTTGACACTCGAAGATTATAAACTCGTATCGAATTTCGAGGTTACAACTATATATGAAAAAGAGGTTGATATAATCCTCGGCTCGACTTGGTTAGAGACGTTGTGTAGCTTAATATCAAACCTTGAGAAAAAGTTTTTAATGTTTTCCTACAAGAAGAAAAAAATAAAATTACATGACGTCTTAGTGAAGTCAGATCCAACATCTACATCAAAATATCTTGAGCATATCTCCAAAATACTATTGTCAGACAAACAACAGTCAATACTTGAGATCCAAAACGAATGTGACAAAATCGTCATAGACAAAGACATAGAAATTTGTTGCCTAAAAGCCCATAATCAAAGTTTACTCACCCAGGTTAAGAAGATAAAGAGTGATAAGAAGACAGTACAAGAAAAGTTAGAACAACTTACAAATAAGGAATCATTGGTTGATAAAGAGACAATGACTAAACCTATGGAACTACAGAAGTCTTCAAATGAAAAAAACTTGATGGTGGATAAAGTAATTAATACAAACCTAGTCAACCTTACAGCTCAAAAGGATTCAGTTGATGTAAATAGGTCTTCACATGTCGAAGTAGAAACAAGCTAGAGCTATGAAGAAGACTCAATTCAAAGTGTTAATCAAGAAGAATCTACAAGTACACGAATTAAAGATTAGATTGCAAGGATACCTTATAAACATCCTAATCACAAAAATCGATAATTCAACCAATCAATGTATCCACATAAACAAATGACAAATATTTCAAAACTTATTACCTCCATTACAAATGATGCTCAAGGTAGAAGTTATCATGGGAGTTAAAATACATCAAATTGTCTACAAGAACCCCATAAAAGCCACATTGTGCAGAAGATCAATTTAAGGTGGGCAGACTCCCTTACAATTCAACGGTTCTACGCAGTGCTTAGAATATCATATCGTTTCAAGTCCTCAACGATCACTAACTCAAGGATAAAGAATAAGCAGACAATATTACAATCCAAAGCAAGAGATAAGTCTTCCATAAGTATGCTTTGAGGACAAAGCATTTTTAAGGGGAAGGAAATGTTATGAACATAATATATAATAATAAATATAAATGCATTATAATAGTTAATGAATAATTAATGAAGAGACACCTTCCCAATGAAAGGTCATGTCTCTTCATGGAAGGGCACCCTTGTGTGGGTATATAAGGCCTCATTCTTATTGTATCTGATCATCTCATATTCATATACATTATTATTTAATATATTATCCTTTATGGATTATAATCTATTGTCCTACCTACATTGGGTATTTATCTTGTGAACTGGCTTTGTTCACCACACTTGATGATTTAGAGGAGTAAGTTAAAGACATCTCTCATAGATATATCATTGGCTTGAAGGATAATGTCAATAGTCTAGAGATAACTCATGCCTATCTAGAGAATGAGGATACCTACTTACATGCCTCTATTGATGAGATTTGAGAGGAAGTTGTTCCCCTTTAGGTAGATAATGTTCAGTTATTTGATGAATACCAGGATTTGAAGAAAGACTATGATCTCTTGTTACTACATATGACTAACAAAGATCAAACCATTAAGGGATTGCATGATTGCAAACAAGGCCTTTGTTGGCTCGTGGTTATAAGACCCTAGGTTCAGTTTATTCAACCAACAAAACCCTCTAGATATCATCCATTTCAACATCACTTCCATGTAAGTGAAGTCCCACCCGAGGCATCTACTGGGGCTGCAAAAACCAAGTTTCTGTAGGGACGAGAGGGTGTGAGGCTATCATCATATCCATTACTATTTATCCACCATGTGTGCAATATCTTTATTAATATCCTTTGATTAGTTAACAAACTCTATTTTGAAGAACCCTTATAACATAGATTGCAACATAAGTGACCCACTGTATCATTCATTATTACTGCGCATCAATCATATAGCAAAAAATATATACTAATCATGCATAAATATAACATCCATGAGAAATCACATTGACACAACACATTCAGACACAAGATTCAATGTGGTTCACCCAATCCTTGGGCTACATCCACAACGGCTAACTTCTTTATTAGTCTTCAATAAATCACCATCTTAGGCATACACATTGTGCTTACAATAGATACAACATGTTATATCCTCAATCTAGCCTAGCCACTATGCAATGCACGCCTCTCTCTCTGCAAAATATCTCCAAAACCCTAAGTAAATATTATCACTCATTAACAACCTAATCCCTCTTTTTCAGCGGCCTATTCTTCCCCAACCCATTAAATATTTATACATAGAATTAGGGCTCAAAACCCCAATAGTTTATCCAAAAAACCCTAATATGTCCTAGTTGTTTTCCTTATTTTTCGCTAGCATGTTACTTTTCCTTCTTTTAGGCCTTCATGTTGCTTTTCTTTCTTTTACACCTTCATGTTGCTTTTCCTTCCTTCTTTTGCGCGTTCTCTGACTTCTGCTTTGACCTCGCAAACTGCTCCCTTTTCTTCTTTTGTGAGCACTCTTCAAAACTTAGTTATTCAAAATGCCTATCCAACAGGCCCCCAACACTCACTTGTGGCTCATCCTAAGCCACTTAATATTATTGCATCACACCCTTCCATGCCTCCATGAACTTTTGGATGGTTTCTCTTGTTGTAGTGACTTCCTTATTTACCTTAACTTCTTTCTCCAAAATATCCTCTAATACTTGCGCAGTCAGGGTCATGAGCTTCTCCTCGTTGTCTTGTGCTTCTTTCTTCACCAGACCTTGCGCAGCTGCCAATTCCCCTATGACCCTGAGTGCTTCATCCTATAGGGGTACCAATCATTGTGCGAGAGTATTTTGCTCCTCCCTTAGTTATTTTATCTCGTTGTGTGACTGCCTATTCTCCAGGATGGTCATTATGCGCTCCTATGGTGGCAACGTACTTATATTCCCTGTGGCCTTCTGCACCTTCTCCTATGCATTCCTTATTCTTTCCTTGATGGCCTTCATCTATGGATCCTCCGTCAAATTTTTCCAAAGTTGTGTGCTTTCTTAGCATAATTTTGCACACTCCTCATCCATACTCTTAATGCTTTCCACTGAGATTATGGTTGTTCTTTCTCTTTGTTCCTTCTCTGATTTTAGTGAGAAATCCTTGAATGATGAATTCACTGATTTTGGATACTTGTTCCTCTAGTGTGGCTTCTACCACCATCGACACCTATGGAATCTCCTTATATAGTTTTTGAACAGCTTGATATATCCTCTCTATTTGTTGCTCGACCTCATCCTTCTCCTTCAATATCCTCTCTACCTTTTGCTCAACCTCTTCATTATCCTACACAACTATTGTATAATTGTTTTCCATTTCTTCCTTATCGGTCATTACCTTAGCCAACTCCTTTGACGTTGACTCTGCACGAAACTGTGTTTCCTACACAATACATGTATGTAAGCCTTGTAGTGCTCCTATGGTCATCTGTGAAATGACTAAGTCTACGTTACTTAGTACTCGTGCCTTCTCCTACTTATTTGGTGTGGGGAACTCAATTACATATGGAAATATCTTCAAAAATCTGTGTGTTGCTACTATCTTTGACAGGTAAGAAGTGGTGGCCCCTCTTCCCAAGTCACACTTATTGTTGGTCATTCTCCAGATATTCGCCCTGGTTCTCTCCTTACTACCTCCTAGAGTTGTTGCAATGTCGTTAACTATTCCTACACCTTCTGGTGCAGTTATTCATGTTCCTGTGACATTTGTTGAGTTGCCTCTTCTACAACATCGCTCACTTGATAGTTGATCATGTTGATATCATCGTTCGTCAAAGTGTAGATAGTTGGTTCTTTATGGGATTTCATCTTCTTCTAGATAGATGTTTTTGTCCCCTTATCTTGGTCTTTCCTATGGTCCATTTCTTTTCGTATTGTCTTCTGCGCATCCCATGCGTCATTTCTTTGACCATTACCTTGGTTTTCTTCTTCATTGTCAGGGTGCTTTGTCTCTATTTCATTCGCAAGAACCTTTCAGTCTAGGTCCCATTATTGCATAATCAATTTGATGTCTTCATCTGTGATATTTTACTTTGTCTAGACCCATTCCTCTCTCAGATCTTTTTTTGCTTGTATGTAGATGTGATTATGGTCTTCCCGAAATCGTACAATCGGTGTGTACGCCTCTACAAACCGTGGTGAAATTCATGGCGTATTCTGGATACACCTCCTAATCCTTTCATTGTATAGAAAGAACTCAATGTTGGTGTCTATTTATCTTCTCTTGTTCATTGTGTACCATAATTTATGATACTTGGCGGCCAAGCATGACTTACCTCTTAGACCCAGAAGTTGCGCACCCTCTAGTTCATTCCACGTTGTGAACACAATCATAATTAAAAACTAGGAATAGTGGAATTCCATGCATTTGTCCTATGCTTCTATGCAATCGATGAGGAATTGGATAAGTAAAAATAGTTCCCAACTCATCGATACCCCTTCTACAAACTTCTTAGCCGCAACTATCATGCTTATGGGCACTTGGTCTTTCCTGCACTTTCTCAACAACTTGCACGCCAATGCTTGCTCACAATTCTTATTGTTGGGTCACCGATACTTGGTACTATTATCCCCATTTTATGGATAACTAAGGATATTATGTCTTGAGGCCTTCAAGTTGCATATATGGAGTGTTAAAAGACTACATGACCAGCAATATCCTTTCACATAGATGGAGACCCTTCTCACCACCACAGAGGTCACAGACTTTCAGATGGAATCCACCACATCAGCTGGCTTCCGGAAGCCAGTGGGCCTTGCTCCATGAGGTACAAGTCATTATTATGGTGAGCATCATTTCAATATTTAAGGAATTTAAGTATGTTGTATCTTAAATTTCTCTAGATTTCATCATATATGCTTGGACATTATGCCTTTTGCCTTGCTTCACCTTGGTGGTTGACATTGTACCCTAGTAAGTGGTATTCCTTAGGGATGGGTTTGCTACTAGGAAATCCCTTGAAGGGTCATCATACCATTCCCGACCATACTTACCACTTTCCATCATTATTTCCCCCCATTTCCTTGTCTCTTGGGATTTTAAGGTGTATTGACCCAAGAAGTGGTTGTCCCTCATTCTATGGGAAGAAGGGGCTAAAGGCTCGGAGGGAATGATGTTCGGTAAAAGATAAAAGCCTATGTATGAACCTTCTAGATGCTTCGCCTAGGGATCACCCAAGAAAAAAATGAAACACTTATCTTTGAGAAGAGGGGGACCCACAATAAAATATGATTAAAAATGCTTAAAATCTTAGTTGGCGGATAGGATGTCTCATCACGAGACGACCTATCATGTCCATAAATATCTAGTGGTATGACATTATCATCATCTAGTCACCAAGCCAGGGTAATGGCTCTCAGTTTCATGGCTGAGAGAAAGGGGGTCTCATCACAAACCATCCTTTTCATTTCCATTAGGTGTTTGTGGGTGACACTGCCATCATCTAGACACCACGCCAGGGCAATGACCTTCAACCTTTCCTTAAAATTATGAAAGAATGGAAAAACAATGGGCTTGGAAAAAGTGCATTGTGGACGAAGGCACCACACACCCTCTACAAAGGCACCCATGAATGAGACACTACGACCTATTGTATGTCATGAGATCTATGCCCATTGAGTCTTGACCCCAACCACTTCACCCAATTTACATGGCTTAGAGAGGGATCTCTTGGAAACTCTCCTTCACCTAGGGCAAGATCTACCCAATAGGACACCTCGTCAACCCTCCCATAAATTTTCAAGTTTGACAAGTCACATAATGTCTTTGAGCAATTAATTGTTTGATATATTGATATTTAATGCATATGCTTAGGTGGCTCATTTATGTATTGGATTCATTTATCATGATATTATGACTTGAGATCCTTGGAGGGCGTGCTTATTTGTTTTTGCAGGACCTAGTTGGTGGATAGTTTTCCAAGAAAAATCCTAGCTTGGGCTTCCATGGCGCTTGAAGCCCACATGTGGATGCCAAGGTATGGAACGTCGAATGAAAAAGATCAAACTTGGAAGGTCTAAAAGGTGACTTGGACGACATAACCTAGCCCCCACATGCCAAACATTTTTCCTAGGAGAGGAAAAGTGTCACTTCTAGAGGCATGACATCACCTAGGGGAGTTAGGGTTTGGTGGTGTGGTTGATGCATTGGAACTAGGAAATTTTGAGGAGAATTGGGCTTTGACCATGAAGGAATTAACTTGGATACTTGACATGTGGCTTTGGAAAGGCTATTCACCCTCCCTCTACACCAACGACTTGCTCCTAGTGCTAAAACATCCCCTAAAGGGGTGACGTCCTTCTAAAATTAGGGGTTTCTTATGTGAAAAAGTGAATTTTAAATGAATTGTTTAATATTACTTTGCTAAGGGGGAAATATTAGGGTTTTTGACCTCTGGTCTTGTGGTTTACACCTAATTTTGTGGACAAGTTATCTTAGTGACACTTTGTATACATAAGAGATCATGAGATCTCATTTTATGATAACTCTCCCTCTTGTGAGAAGTACTTGGTCTGAATTTTTTGCTACCTTTGGAAAATTGTCTCTCATGTTCTCTTGTTTATGGTTATTGTTGTTGGGGAAAATCACCCTATGGACTAGCAAATAGAGTTAAGACTTTGCATGCAGATATGATCGAAGAGAAATTACTTTCTACCTTCATCCCTAGATTTAAATCCCCTTTTATTAGTAAATGCATGGAAAGATCAACCTACCTCGTTCCTGACATTTGATGTCGATCCTCCGTTGTGATTGATTACTTGTTCACAATACTCCTTTCAAAGATGACCTGCATCCAAGACAAGCAACAACTATGCAGGCATACTACTTATATACTAACGGGTTAGAAATCCAAAACATGTACTTATCAAGCTATAAACAGTTCATGAATTGGGACGCGAAAAGCATTTTCTTTATTACTTTAAA
The DNA here is from genome assembly GCA_009831015.1 of Picea engelmannii. NCBI lineage: Eukaryota > Viridiplantae > Streptophyta > Pinopsida > Pinales > Pinaceae > Picea > Picea engelmannii. Next base: position 200,468 of record ML823504.1, read on the forward strand.
TGAGTCAACTTACAAAAAGTTGAGATCGGCCACCACTCCTTGAACTTGATCCTGGGCTCCTCTTCTTCTCTCCTCCAACTTCTTTGCTTTGAATCTCCTTTGGCATAAGGAAAGGCTAAAGGGTTGGGACAATGGGAATACGTAAATGGGCAGAGTTTCTTTGCTATATTTTTTCCTCCCTTCCAAATGGGACCCCTACCCCTTATTTTATAGGCTAGAAGGAGCTAGGTATTTGGATGAACCCTTGGCCATGCATGGCCAGGAGTTTCAGTTAACTCACCCATAGTTTTTTGTTCCGTCGGAAACTTTCCTTTTGTCATGCTTTTGTCGGTCCACATGGGTTGTTTTGGGTCAGCCAACGTGTACACGTGTGCAATAATGGATTAGGGTGTGTGGGCCTTTATAAAAGAGGATTTTGAAAGAGTTGTTCATCAGTGCTTTGGCAAAGAAGGGATATCAGTTGGCTTGATGCCAAGTAAGCATGTGTGGTGGAATTTAGGGTTATAACAGATGCCCCCTAATGTGTGAGGTCAGAAGAGCATCTGATGGTCGAAATACATTACCAATCTTTACTGATGTGTCGAACGATTGAGCCCAAGGATCAGGAACCGGGAGGTGTCGTCTGCAAAAGAACAAATGTCTCACCGAGGCGGGCATACCCATGCTCGGAATAAAATAGAACCATGGCTACCAATCAAATACACTGTAGATCCATGTCAAATAACTATAAAGAGTAGTCGTGAACAATACACAACAGAGCTACATCTCGAAATCAGAAAGATATACATATAGAGTATCCATCTTCCAGAAGCTAATTCGGCCTGATGGTTGGAGATGAGATCTTCAGGGCTCGAGCAACAACTTCAAAATCTTCAAAATTCGAGTAGGAGTGTAATATGAGTGTACGACTACACTACCTAGAGGTCTTCGACGGCTCGTTGGTCATGGACTTGATAATATTGATGATCAGACTGAAGGCTTCAGTGATTTAGAACAAGGACTTGATTGGATGTTCAGGATGGCTAGGTATGCGGACAAGAGACATATTGCAAAGGGGCCGACTCAGGCTTAGTGACAAACTTCCCTTGGACAATAGCACGACAAATGATGAGACTCAGGCAACATGTATGTTAATCATAAGTCTACGAAGCAGGAGGCAACGCAAACTCTCCATATGTTTGGAAGAATAACCAAATGGTGGAGGACACAACTCTATATAGAGAGAAAAGCTTCCTAAGGTCATACTACATCCCATAGTCTAATGAACAAATGGACAGATGTGCTTTATCCAAGGGCAACTCATTATGCTGCCAATAAAGAAAATACTTTTCCCTTCCTCTTTTTGGGGTATATTTGATTTTTTTGTTCTTTTCAATAATTGTGGAAAAAAGAATAAAGGAATATTACGTTACAATGGAGGAACGAGTATTGCAAACATACAAGTTCAAGGCACAAGGACAAGACTGATGTTCTAGTAAAATGATACTCGGGAAAAATCCTCCAGCGGCCAAAGGTGTTAAGATGCAGAAGCAAACTGTCACAAGGCTGGTGTATAAGGTATGCAAATGCGGTTATTAAAACACACAATGGTAACATCCTTCGATGTAAGTTTAACGAGCCCAGAGAAGGTAAGCTCGGTGGTTTTTCATATTTAGAGAGTCCGAAAAAACATAAAAGGAGACTCCATTGGGGTACCTTTTTCGAAAATAGTCTAGTTGGTTCGAAAAAGGGGTAAACTAGCACTGATTAGACGTCGATTCAAAACCATTTTAACGAGTGTGACAAGGACAAGATCACTCGGCCATTTATTCATTTTTAAGGAGTCTGAAAAAAGCTTAACTATGGACTCCATCAGGAATATTCTTCTGGACCAATTTAATGAGTGTGAAAGCATAAGGTCACTTGGCCATCTTTTCAATTTTATGGAGTCTAAAAAGAGCTTAACTATAGACTTTGTGGGGGTTTCTTTTTCGTAAGTTTAGTCCCTTATGCCCGAAAAAGGGATAAAATTATACATGAGAGTACTCTTCTAAAGAACGAAAGTTCCATAGAGTAGACCTTTGTTCGTACAGTTGACTGTCCTGACCGAAAAAGGGGTAAACTACCGTCGGACAGACGTGACTTCAAATTTCATTTTAACGAGCGTGAAAGACCACAAGATCGCTCGGCAATATTTTCATGTTTAGAGGGTCTGAAAAGGGATTAAAAGGAGACCCGTTAGTTTTTTAGGAGTCCTGAGGGTGAGATCAAGAGCGAAGAAGAATCATGCAAATGAGGCTCAAACTCATATTCAGGAAAGACTATAAGGACTCCCGAGCCTACAGTGTGTTAGAGATGGCATGGACACCATAATGTAACCAGGACCTACCTAGGGCATCCATGTTCTGGTAAGCTCTACCACCAAGTTGCAACACTTCTAAAGAAGATATGATGGTTTTGTGTTGCAACCTGATGGGATCGATCCTATGGYAGAGGAAAAGGACAACGAGACACAAAATTCGGGGTAGTAACCTAACATATATGCTCAAGTTGATTCTTGGAAAAAAATTCATGGACCATCAAAATTTTCTCAAAACTCAAAAAAAGTGTCCCAATACCTGATCAAATCCCTCCCATATAACTCCTGAATCACTCTAAATGGTTTTTGGTATAAAGAAACTGATAAGGGAGGCCAAAAAAGTGACAAAAAGAGGCCAAAAAGTCTATAAATAGAAGTTGGCAGCTCATTATCACCATTGTTGATTTGGAAATTGACTTTGGAGCCAAAAGACCCCCTTTGATAAAAACGGTGATTCCAAGAGCTACAGTGGACGAAACGAACTTCTGCTTGGACCAAGTAAGTACAAACTCCCCTATCTAGCTAGTCAATTCTTTAATTTTGCATTTGATTTCATTTTTTGGGTGGGCGTCGACCTTTAAAAGGTCGGCCCTAGGTCCACGCGGGCTGTCTCTGGATAGGCCGCGTGTACACTCAAGCAGAGTAAAGTCTGCCCGCATGTACATGCGACTGTCACCTCGACAGCACACATGGACCCCCTTTTATTGTCAAAAAGAACTAAAGAGCAATCACTGACCCTCCTAAACTTGGTTGTTTTGGCAGGATGTATGTCCACTAGAGGGAAAGGGAGCATGAAGCAATCAGTGAGTTGGTTGCGGGAGATCCGAATGTCGTGGCCGCATTGATGCAATGTGGTTTGCTGAAGTTCTTCCTGTGTCCATTTATGCGAGCGCAACCGAGGCTACTGAATGCCTTGATTTACTATTGGCACCCTGATGCAGAGGTCTTTATGCTAGAGGGGAAATCACTGGTGCCTACCACAGAGGATAACTATTTTTTGACTGGCCTCTCAAGGAGAGGGGAACCAGTCAATTTCATGACGTTTCCAGCGGGGCTGCTTAATATATTGGAACTGATAGCCCTGCACTGTGAGGTTGGGACAAACCGTTTGAGCTCCCAGGTGCCCATCAGTAAGATCACTGACCTATCGTTGCAGGCAATATTATTGTTGATTGGGCAGATTACCGGTTCAATAGCCTTGCATCAAGCGTCTCATGCATAGATGAACTGTGCTATCCAGTGCTTGAATGCACAGATTTTTGACTGGAGTACCACACTACTTGAGTGTATGAAGAGGCAATTGACAGATTGCTGACAGCGGACACAGAGGAACTTCGGGTTCAGGATGATTTTGTGTTCATTCTTCTTTGAGAGAGTTCCGAGCTTTAGTCCTTGGGAAGTGGTACGAGAACATCAGGCCTCTTTTCCTACTATATGTAGATGGGCAGTATTACTGCCGCGACAAGGTGGTGGAACGACCAATGAGTCCTTCGATGATGAATTTTTTGTGTGGATGTCACGACAGATCCCTGTGATCGAGGATTACCCATTTGCAGGGATAGACTTTTCTAGAGATCCTGAGATACCCATGCCTCTTGGTGAGGAGCGAGGGGAGATGGGTAAGTCTCCACCATTGTAGTTTTTTTTGTTTGTTGTATATGTAATTTTTATGTCGTTTTTGTTATATATATCATTTTTTTATATACCAGAGTATTTGACGGGTATACATTTGTTGCATGCAGATGTGGGACTCGTGCGACCTGCCGATTATGCACGGAACAAGCGTCGTCCTCGGCTAGAAGCCATAGCTGTCGTCGTTGGGGGACCAGCAGTAGCAGGGAACCTCCCAGCCGGGGAGGCTGAGAGGGTCCTTAGACGAGTTGAGAGGAACTTCACTGCACTCACTCGCACAGTCCCGATGGCAGAGATAGAGGACCTGCCTCCATCCATGCAGCCTCATGTACTGGGGGCACCTCGGACATGGGTCTGATTGTTTAGGCATTTAGCCCATGTTGTGGACTATTATAACAGGGCCCATAGGCCTTGAACCTATTTAGACTTTTTACGTGCCATGAGCACTACTTGTATATATTTTTTGAGGGCATAAGCCCTATGACTCATTATTAGTCCCATTTTTTAGGTGCTTGCATCCATCTATGTACTCTGGTTATTTTATGATTTTATATATGGTTTTTTGATCTTTTGTGTCTTATGGATCACGTGTGCAAAAATTTATTTACATGCTTATGTCAATGTTCTTTCATATGTGTGCCAGATGCCAATCTAAAATTTGATTAGCTAGGGTATCTGTAATTTGGTTTAATCTCCTAGGAACATGAAAATATGTAATATAATCAAAGTTTCGTTCTAAGAGACGTACCCTAAGGAATTGTCGGTGTAAGGCTGGATCATGAACCCGATATACTCTGTTTAGCTGAGACACAACTAGTTGAGCATCGAGATAGACCCGAAGATGAGAGATACCCAATGACAAGGCGTCACGAAGCAACTCAATAACTGCACTATACTCAGTGACATTATTTGTGGTGTCACCTAAGCATATACCTCTGGAAGATAACAACTGGCATTGAGGTGTAAAGATTACCCAAGTTGCGGAGGCAAGCTTCCGAGTGTGTCGACTAGCACCGTCTGCATACCCAACGAACACCTCGGAATCACTTGACATCTGCCATATTGACGAAAGATAACATCAATGACACGTCCATAACACTTAAAAGAAACTAAACAGTAGTAGTACAAAGACTATACATATGTTACAAAAAGTTACCCACAGTGACCTACCTATGAGTAATACTTCTTGAGGTAGAGCCCATTTCTAGGCTCCGCCAAAGGATTCCCTTCAAAATCAACCAAACGATAAGCACCCTTCTTTAATACCTCTTTTATGATGAAGGGTCCGAACCATATGGGTTTGAATTTTCCTGCCCCCAGGGGGTCCTTATCTTGGTCATAGACCAGGACAAGGTCGCCTTCAGAGAAAATCTGAGGACGAACGAACCTATCATACTGACACTTGACCTTATGTTTGTGAGCCTCGTTGGCTAGGGCCGCATCACGACGTTGCTCATTGAGTTGTTCAAGGTGTAATAACCGTTCTTCCAGTGGACAAGTGTCTGGCAATAATTGTACTGCCAATTCTAGAGATGGGATCTGACATTCGATGGGCAAGACTGCCTCCAGCCCGTAAATGAGTTGAAAAGGTGAGAAACCGGTTGCAGTCTTAACAGATGTTCGGTAAGCCCATAATGCCGAGTATAACATCAAATGCCAATTTGACTTGGCTGAGTTGATAGTTCATTGTAGAATAGTCTTAAGAGTTTTGTTTACAGCTTCCACCTGCCCATTGGCTTGGGGGTAGTAGGGTGATGAATTCTCTTGTCGTAACCCAAGATTTAATGTTAATTCAGTCGTCATTTGGTTCTGAAAGTGACTACCATGGTCAGTAACAATCTCTCTCAGGACGTCGAACCTTGCTATGATCTGGTTGAATAAGAAGAGAGCTGCAGTCTCTCCATCATCTTTAAACGTTGGTATAGCTTCGATCCACTTCGTGAAGTAGTCTACAACTACGATGATATAGCGGTGCCCCCTTGCTGAAGGGGGGTTGCAAGTAGTGTAATCAATCCCCCACTTGGTGAAGGGACCAACTATGATGACAAGAAACATAGGAGCGGGATGTGCCCTCATCTTCAGAGAGAAGACTTGGCACGGATGGCACTTCTTGA
>ML823505.1:38836-51488 GCA_009831015.1 Picea engelmannii
TAAGAGTACTTTCAATGAGTCGTTTCCAAGTTTTGTAAGATTTGGTGCCTTCAAGTTTATCTGAGTCGGAGAATAAATTGATTAATTTTGACATTTTGACTGTAGTGAATTTACGCACCAGAAATAATCACGCCAAGGAAGATCAACAATACACCAAACGCATCACACCAAAGACGATCTATCGGGGCTTGGCCTTGACCCTCGTATAGTCATTGAAAAAAAGGAAAAAATGACTGAGCTTTGTACTTGGCTCCAGTCAAATTTCAAGGAAACTTCAAAATTTTACACGTTTACAAAAGATCTGGCAATCTTGCCCCCCCTCAAAGTAAACAGACTTTGAGTTACAAAATATCACTTGAGAAGATAATAAGATAATGTACATCAAGATACTAGCAATTATACTTTGACAAAGAAAAAACTCCTTTTGCTGAAGCTGACAGTGGCCAAACTTTGAAGCTTCTCACCCAATTGGAGGATTGCTTCTTTCAACAGATAGTTCGCAGCCAGGTTTCAAGTAACCACTCACGCCGACGAGTTGGGCTTTCTGTTCGAAATCTCCCTGTCACTAAATACTTCCTTGAATGCCAAGATCCAGATTGTAGCGTTGAAGAGACTGAGTCCTCGCAACCTGTGTCACAACGACCTTGACCACAAAATTTTCAGACAACAACAAAAAAAAATATCCAGTCCAAGAAGGATCAGACTTCTTTGCACACTCAGAAATTGAATCTTGCAGCAATTAAATTCACTTCTTTACACAATAATGGCTTGAGTATGATCTTGCATGCGTTTTTAATCCACTCCTTTACACGGATCTGCACAGTGAATGAATCAACACTATATTTACACAGATATGCACGCTTTTAATGGCCGGATCTCTGATTTACATGTTCTGCATGGATTTTTATGAGGAATATTTACACATATCATCATTCCATGGATCAATACCATCCTGCGTTCCATTCTTACACAACTTTTGTTATATTGAACATCCGTATTTGCATAGATCGTTTACAACTCACACGGATTGGCACAGATCGTTTACAACACACACAGATTTGCACAGATTCGCGCGCAGTTTGTGATAAACGTGCACCCGTTTCGTTGATAATCGTGGAGAAGAATGAGCTGAATACAACGATATGGTAGCATCGATCTGGAAGCAGCGATCTGGAAGCAACCATAGTCTGAACAACCCAAGCCACAGTCTGATCTGGCACTGTGAATGAACACGGATTTGTTTTTTTTGTTTTGCACGGATTTTTAAAGGCATTTTCAATATTGCACCAGTCAAAACGCTAAAAGAATTGTAGATCTCTTAGTAGAAAGAGGAAAATAAACTATTGCTGGGCATAATCTCAGAAGGGAATCGAATTCGGGACACTTTATCCTTTAGTCTGCGCACTTTATACTCTAGTCTGCATTGTTTGCAAAATAATGCAGAGAGCCTATGCGACCAGGGTTCAAATCTCTGAGAGATCGAAAGTCTAAATGCATGCATGAAAGGTAGTGATAAAAATGTATTAACCTCTAGTTGATTCGCGTGCACACAAAAATATACCAGTAATAATAATTTATTAAACTCAGAAATCTGCTCCTCACATCTCAGAAGATCGATCTGACTGTCTCAAAATCGATTGATCTTTTACACAATAATTAATGGCAGAAATTATGCCTGACACTAATTCGCCATGGACAAATTAATCAAGTTGCAGGATTTGCAATTTTCAAAAATAAATTTTGCTGAGTTTAATGACTGAAATCTGAAATTAACAACAATTTCTTTTCCCTGTTTTATTGGAATAATAACTGACCGATTTACTGACAGAATATGCACCGACTTTCCTTGGACGGCAATGCAGAGATCTCTTCCACCGATCAACAAATCTCTTCTTCAGTTCAGCAGCATTACTGGAGCTCTGATACCACAATAATGGCCGAAGTGTCCTCAGACACACAATTTTATTAATAGGAAAATAAATTACATAAGATACATTGCAAGAGTTTACATCCAACAACTCAATACCCTTGCAATGAGCAATATATAGGCTAAAAGTCCTAACAAACTCAAGATATGGATCACTTATTAAATAAACAAGTGTCCATTTACAATAAATGCTATCTTAACCATCTTAAAACAAATCTCCTAATTTAGAGTCTAAGATATGACACTTTTCTAGAGTCATATCTTTTACAACAATAATGTATCTCTAAAGTTCTACATTTATTTAACAAATATTCTAGATTATTAATTTAATATTCTAAATTAATAATCTTTTTATTCTAACTTTATAAACTATGATAATTGTATTTTAGATTATCTAACAAAAATTAAATGGTTGTTTTATACAATCATTTAATTTTATATAATTTTTTTATTAATGAATGGATATATATTTTTTATCATATTGTTGGATATTTTATTTTATTTTATTATTGGTTGTATTTTTTAATTTTATTGTTGGATATATATGGTTAGATACAGCTTGAATGAACCTAATATACAAGAAACTTAATGGTTAAGAACATGTGTTTCCTCCTAAAAATTCACAAGTTCAAATCCATATATATATATATATATATATATATATATTTCATTTTTTTTCCAATATATGAAAAACTAAATTTTTTTATGGATTTGATTAAAGTTTTATTGTACAAATAGATTTAAAATTGGATAAAACCTCTATAAACATTGTTTCACTATATATGGATCTTAGATTATGAAAAAACTTTACACATATACATTACAATTTTGAAAAAAGGTTGGCACTTGGAGTGATTTGATTCTTCTAGACACATAATAGAACCATAGTTAAGATAGATTTAAGTTGGTGTGTGTCTTTTTATGTGAAGATTGAATTTTTATTATTATTTAAGATCAATATTGAAATATTTATTTATTTATTATTACTATTATTATTATTTTAAATTGTTATGTGTGAGTTCCATCTTAAGCATCTAAAAAATTACACATCTCTCTTATAATAGAATGTAAAAAACACTTCTTTCTTTTTTCTTTTTTTCTGAGATAAAAACAAATAATTTTATTATAAAATGAATAAAATAAAACAAATAATATTATTATAGAGTAAATAAAATAAAACAAATAATTTTATTATACAATGAATAACCTCTTTGAGTATAATGGATCATTGGTTTTTATTATAATTGATCATTTGATATTCCTTACATACTTAAAAGAAGCATTAAAAGAATAGTCTCTTTGAGTATAATGGATCATTGGTTTTTATTATAATGGATCATTTGATATTACTTACATACTTAAAAGAAACATTAAAAGTGTGTAAAAAAAAAAAAAAAAATTAAAAAGAAAACCATTAATCAAATTTGAACTAAGTCATGTAAAAAACATTTACAAATTTGTAACTAAGTAAAAAATATATTATCATTTTTTTTTTCAATTATCATCATTATTATAATTAAAATAAAATGATTTCAATTTAAAATGGGTATTAAAATATTTTATTATTTTTTATTATTAATATTTGTTTAAATATTACCGGTCAACTATATATTGAAAATCAAAAGAATCACATTTTTCACAATAAAAATGTAAAAAACATTTTTTAATACAATTATTTTACACCCATAAATCTTTAAAAAAATAATTAAAACCTAATTTTATAATTAGATGATTTTAATTTTAAATCATCAAAATCATAGATTAGAACCTGAAATGGAGAGTTGAGCTAGATGCATGGGGATCTGGGCGTATAGGTGTTGGGGAAGTATTGCAGATTGGATCCGCTCTCATTGACTTGCGGGGTTGGCTTGCGGGTAGGTGTAGAGGGTAGACTACGGTTCTTGTTTGCTTGGGCTAACCGATACTCCACCAGGGTTTATGGAGGTATGTGTGTCGATCCCCGAGGGTGGAATGGCAGAAGATCTGTGGTGGAGCCAGGGACGACTATTCAGATCAGACGACGATTATAGAGCGGAGCTCATAAAGTACAAAGCCTTGTTAATACATGATGACGCGAGGGATTTTAAAGGCAGGGATGAGCTGGAGGTCTGTGCGGTGTTTGGGATAGATGGCACTGATCCACTTGGGGATAATGGCAAAGAGGTGGTGGAGGTCATAAATGACCTTTCACTCGGGAAGCAGAAAAGGTTTGGAAAACATGCGTAGTAAAGACCCCAACAATCTCATCTGCGGGGGCTTTGGCGGAAGTGCCATTCAATAAGGAAGGTGAGGCTGCTTCGTGTTCTTTTGTCTCTCTGGAGGGTAAGGAGAATGGGCTAGCGGGTAGTGGTGTTGAAAGCGTTTGGGGTGAGAGGTCTAGAGGTACCCGTTCTAGGACTGAAGGAAAGGGGAAAAGGGGAGAAGGAGCTAGCTGGAACGTGGCGGGAGGCAACAGTGTCAGTGACGGGAGCGAAGGAATCTGAGCTAGCAGGCTCAAATACAATGATGCATGTTGGCCCTTGACCAAGTTTTGGGATAACCTTGGTCATTTTGACCTATTTTGGGACTTCGACAGCTAGTCGAAGAAGGAGCGCCAAGTGAAGCAGAGATCACGGGATCTCGGTCCACTTTTGGACCCCTTTTAGGGTTTTGGGTTAATGTAATGGGAAAGGGATGTCATCCTGTGGGTTTACCCATGCTTAGGCCCACTTTTGTAATATATAAATAGATACTTAGGAAATGTAAGGATGGTCGATGGCTTAGTGCTAGTAGTTAGATCTGTGTGATCGAATGTGGATTGTAAATGCTCTATGCATAATTGTAAGAGGCTTGCAGAGCTATGTGCAAGTTGTTGTAAGAGGTTATAGAAGGATTTTTGTTGAAGTGCAAGGAAGAAGGATCTAGCGAGCTGCGCAGATCTTCTGACTTGTGTGAAGTAAGGGTTTTGAGTGGCTTTGTGATGTAACTGATTGAAGACACTAATGAAGATGAAGAGTTGGTGGACGTAGCCCTAGGGTGGGGGTGAACCATGTAAATCTATGTGTGATGCTTTGTGCTTCGGCTTGATCTGTTCATTTCTTCTTCTGCTAAGTGCCTTGATATACTTAGATAGATCTATTAATGCTTTGTGCTTCCTAGATGTATGTCAATAATGGGATCTGACATGGATGAGAATGCTTAGTGCTGAACTACTATACCTGATCTGTTTTACTGTGGCTAAGTGATGAAATACCTTTGAACACTGCGATGCTCTGTGCTATCTGCGAAGCATAATAAGAGTTGAACATTAATGACTGACCAATGCTAAGTGCTTTGTACGCGATATAATCACAGATCTGTGTCCCAGCTAAGGTTGCAGACACTTGAGTCTTGCAACCACCCCTGCCTCTACCTTAGGTGAGACTTCATCTGCTTCGCACGTGTTGTTGAAAGGGACAGTAGTTAGGGTTTTGTTGCTGCGCTCTTGAGAATTAAACCCCGTGTCTGCCCCTGTGCCAACAAATGGTTTTGTTGCCGGGACCTGAAACTGTGATTGCTGGGAACTAGAGAAGAAGAAGCTTTGTGCAAAGAAAGCTCTGTGCGTAGATCTTTTTCCCTAGTGCACAGTGTTCTACTTGACCTGTGAAGCTTTATGCCAAGAAAGAAAGGTCAGATCTGAAGAAAAGAGGTCAGATCTGCAAGAAAAGAGGTTGATATTTAAGAAAAGAAGCAAGATCTGAACGCTTTGTACTCTAAGAAAGGTAAAAGTGGAATTTTCTAATTAAAAGAGGTAAGATCTGTAAGCTCTGTGCTCTGATAAAGGTAAGAAAGCTCTAGATCTGAAAACTTTGTGCTCTGTAGAAGTAAGATAAGTGGAAATTTTTGTTTCTAAAGTATGGATCTAGGTATTTTTGATAGATTATGTCCTAGCTTAAAACCTAGGGCATTACTAGATGAAAGAAAGCTTGATATGAAGAAATTTGATAAGTATAATGATAGATATGTTATACCTATGCATAGAAAGAATATTTGGACTAACAAATGGATGCATGATCCTAGAAAGAATTTGTTGTAGATTGCCCCCTATGATCCTGGTGCGAAGTACAGAAGAGGCCGAGTATCAATTACAAGAAAGAGAGGATTAACCCTCTGTTACAGTTGTAGAAAATCGAGACATCTAGCTAAGGAATGCCCTGGTGGAGGACCTAGTTGTCTTTGTTGCAAAGCTCTAGATCATGAAGTATTGGATTGCCCCAGAACGATTGCTAGGCTCAAAGGAATGAATCTGAACCCTAAGGTAGATCCAAAGATAGTAGAACCTCAAAAAGAATCAGAGAAAGTATTAATTCAGATGAAAGAAACCCTGAATGAACACCGACATGTCATATTATCATAGATCTTTAAAGAAAAAGAATGCATCGAAGTAAGGATAGGGGACTTCGACATTGATTGTGTTCTAGATGAGGAAACACAGATGAATATCACGACGAAGAGAACATGGGAAGCTATAGGGAAGCCTGCCATGATCCCCTCACTAGGAAGAATAGGACTCTTCAGAGGAAAATTGGTAAACCTATGTGGAAGGCTCACTCAGATATCTACGAATGCTAATGGAACTTCGATTGAAGAAGATTTTGAGATTATTAAATTTATTGAGGACAATGCCCCGTTTACTATGTTACTTGGAAAACCTTGGATTGACAGAGATCAAGTTAGACGGAAGGAAGAAGCAGAAGTTCTGGAACAGAAGAAACAAGAATTAAAATATTTTATGACCAAGAAGATTGCACAGTTGATTGAAGAACATAAGAACATATCGAAGCTCCTTGATACTAGAGAGCCCAATGTAGAAGCTGAAAGAATGTGAGAAGGCTCGCAGAAGACTGAAGCACCTGTCCCAGAGAAAGAAGAATTATTACCCCAGAGAGAATCGCAACAATGCGCAGTGACTATGCTAAAAGAGGATAGGAATCAGAACGGAAAAAGACAGACCGAGTTGAACAGTACTGGGAAGAAGGCTAGAAAGTTAAGTAAGAAGAGGGTGAAGATTGAAAAGTTACATGAGAAAAACTTTCTCTTCAAGTACAGTGGGACAAAGAGAAAGCAAAGCTACAACAAAGAAAGGAATAGTTGCTTGCAGAGCAACTTGAAGTCAAGGAACTAGTCAATAGAGCACTCCGTTCTGTGACTGTTATTGAAGTACATGCTAAAGAGAGAGTTCCACAATAGGTGGCACAACTTGAAGAAGTTATACAAAATCTTTACTAGCGCATTGCCAATCTAGAACTCCGCGCTGTGCTCGAGACCCCTCAAGAGATAAGAGACCAACGAGAAGCAACTGCTCACAATGTAGTTGACCGATTGAAAGCTCTTGCCTTGGAGTGCAATCATCTCAGTAACCAGAGCACCCAGACTTATGAGAACCTTACAGAGAATCAGGAGTTACAGGCACTGGAGTCGCAGCTTCAGGAAGCAAAGCAACATGCAAATACATTACAGGCACAACTGAAGGCCCTGTCTTCAGTGGATAGAATGAAAATATCTCATGAACAACACACAACTCAACAACAAATACATATGATCCAGATCAAAGTGGTGGAAGTCACTCAGCGAATCCAACCAGTGCAAGACAAGGCATGCATGTTATTTTCTAAGATCGAAAGTTAGGGAGCAGAGCTTGAGCAAGTCGTCATCACTGCAGAAAAACGCCTGGAAGGACCAGTAAATGACACAATGATCCTGGAATTCACCCAGCAAGAGGCCACAACAAAACAGCAGGTCGAAGCAGGTCGAGCCAAGCTCGAGGCTTTCAAAGCAGAATTGCGTAGATCAGAGTGACTCAGGATGAGTCACAAGTGAATGTTGGGGGCCTGTTGCCCCTTGACCAAGTTTTAGGATAACCTTGGTCATTTTGACCTATTTTGGGACTTCGACAACTAGTCGAAGAAGGAGCACCAAGTGAAGCAGAGATCATGGGATCTCGGTCCACTTTTGGACCCCTTTTAGGGTTTTGGGTTAATGAAATGGGAAAGGGATGTCGGCCCGTGGGTTTACCCATGCTTAGACCCACTTTTGTAATATGCAAATAGATACGTAAATCTGTGTGTGATGCTTTGTGCTTCGGCTTGATGTGTTCATTTCTTCTTCTGTTAAGTGCCTTGATATACTTAGATAGATCTATTAATGCTTTGTTCTTCCTAGATGTATGTCAATAGTGGGATCTGACATGTATGAGAATGCTTAGTGCTGAACTACTAGACCTGATCTATTTTACTATGGCTAAGTGCTGAAATACCTTAGAACACTGCGATGCTTTGTGCTATTTGCGAAGCATAATAAGAGTTGAACATTAATGACTGACCAATGCTAAGTGCTTTGTACGCTATATAATCACAGATCCATGTCCCAACTAAGGTTGCAGACACTTGAGTCTTGCAACCACCCCTTCCTCTACCCCGGGTGAGACTTCATCTGCTTCACAGGTGTTGTTGAAAGGGCTAGTAGTTAGGGTTTTGTTGGTACGCTCTTGAGCGTTAAACCCCGGGTCTGCCCCTGTGCCAACAGTGTAATATTGCAAGGAGGAGGGCAGTGTGTGCGCTGGACCCAAAGCATGGAAGGTAAAGAAGTTAAAAGCCATGCTAAATATCGACCAAGATATAAGTATGAATGAAGTGGAAGCACTTTATGCTAGAGGGCTGGTGGGTAGATTCGAATACCGAGCGATGGCTGCTCGGGACTTAAATGTTTGGGTAGATGAGAATTGGGGTCCTGTTGTTGGGTATATTCCAGAGGTTTTTTTGTTGACCAGAGGTTGGTTCTGTTTTGTCTTCAAATCCCCGATGGATGTAGAGTTGGTCTTACAAGCAGTATGGGTGGTGAACCAAGGCATTTTAATGCTCAAGCGTTGGCATTGTGCTTTCAACCCTGACAAGGAGCACTTTTGTTTTAGGCACTTATGGGTGTTGTTACTTGGTTGTCCGCTAGCTCTCTGGGGCTTGGAGGCTTTGAAGAAAATAGGTAACGCAATTGGAAAGCTTCTACATATAAATACTAAGATGTTTTTTGGTTTGGATAGGAGGATGGGCAAAATTTTAGTGGAAGTGGATACTTTTGGTGGCCTCCTGACCGAGTTGGAAATCATTTGGAGGGGGAAGGCGATACAACAACGCCTGGATTATTTAGGGATAACGTTCAGATGCACAGTTTGTAAGGAAACCAAGCATCTAAGGCACCGGTGCCCTAGTAAAATTTTGAAAGATCCACCTGAATGGGATTCAGAAGTGAGCGATGCAGAACTGCCTGCAAATCCTACTACATTGTTAATTGATTATGTAAATTGGAGCAACTCCTTGCCTCTTTCGGGGATGGAAAGCGTTGTTGATTGCGGTAAGTTACATAACCTAGTTTCCTTAGATAACGTGTCGCTACATTTAATTGATGTTTCTCGGAGTAATTCTTTAGGGGAGGAGGAACTTGTGGTTAATTTTGTTCCAATGGAGAACTTTAAGATTGATGGAGCCTTTGTTTTAGAAGATCTGACCTTAAGGTCGAGGGGTTGTTGGGTGAAGGTTGACAAGGTAGATTCCATAGGCTTGCCTCCTGTTTATGGGTGCACAGAGGTTTTGGAGGTTTTAGGATCCTCTGAGGAAAAGGGGATCAATTCTCTGTCGGGGATAATTGAGAACCAGATCAACAATTTGGTGAAGGGGGATGAAACCTTTAAGATTGGAGGTTGTATGATAGTAGCAGGTAAAGATGACTACGTTGAGGAGAGGACTGACGCTCTATCTGGGGGTGTACTAGATGAAGCTTTGGATCGAGATGGGCAGACTGAGAGGATCCTTGAGAGTAAAGGTTACGTTGATTTTTCCTTTCCCACATTGATCCTTGATTCTGGAGAGGGAAGGATCGGGGGTTCCATGGCTTCCGGGATGATGCCTTGAAAGACATTGGTGGCAAAATAGTTGTGGGTTTGGAGGGGAGGGTGGAGTTTCCTATGGAAACTTTTCAGGACGAGGTAGTAGGAACTTCAGACTCGCAGAATCATTTATGTATACATGATCCAAGTATCCTGTCTAAAATTGATGACTCGATTATTAAATTTGTTCCATCTTACATAGACGTCTTAAACCATGATCCTTTATCGATTTGTGATGGGGGGGATCCTGTCCCAAAGAATGTAGTTAACTTAGGTAAGGAGGAGTCAGGTAGGGATAAGTCTGCATACAATCTGAGGGGAGAAACTTCCTTTTTTAAGGGAGCAACGTATGATGGGCTGGAGAAATATTTCTCGCCACTAAAAACTAGAAGTGCAAGAAAATTAGTACAAGAAAAGGAAAATTGTGCCTCTCCTAGTGTTTTGACGAGTGAAGGTCTGAGGGCGCTTAGAGCACAGAAGGCCCTAGCTAGGGTTAAAAAATGATAATTGCTACTCTGAATGTTAGGGGAATGGGGGGCAACTCGAAATTCTTAGCCCTCAATAGGTTTCTAGATTCTGAAAAACTGGATGTCCTGCTTATACAAGAAACTATGGTCTGTGTAGAAAAAGTGTAAGAATTATTTGTGAAGCTCCTTCCTAATTGGTATTTCTGTGGTGTGGATTCTTTAGGACTCTCTGGTGGTCTGCTAATTGCCTGGAACCCAAGAAAGGTTGATTGTAATGATTTCCTGACTCTTGTAGGGATATTGTTGGAGGGAGTTGTGAAAGATATAAATAAAAGCTTGAAAGTGATAAATTGCTATGGTCCTTATGCTGAAAGAGAGGGGTTTTGGGAAAACATTAAAAGGGTTGGGCTTCTTAAAGAACAAAATATGATACTTGGAGGAGACATAAATCTTAATACCTCAAGAAGAGAAGTGTGGGAAACCCATGTTAGAATCGATCCTTCACAACTCTATTTTAATCAGTTGTTTCAAGCCGAGGGATTGGTGGATGTTGAGCCTCTCAAAGTGCTCCCTACGTGGCGTAATAGCAGAAGAGGACATAATTATATTGCAAAGAGATTGGATCGATTTTTGATCTCTGAGGATCTAAGAATGTCAGGGTTAAGATACAGATCTTGGGTATGTAATACTAAAATCTCGGATCACATGGTGGTTATTCTGCATCTGGAAAAAGACTCACGACATATTGGCTATCCTTTTAAATTTAATTCAGTTTGGTTTGATGAACCAGATTTTTTAAATCTAGTGAGATCAAGTTGGAAAGGTCTATTGGAAAATGAGACTTTAACTCCTATGGATGCCCTGGTAAAAAAGTTAAATTTACTCAAGTCTTTGGTAATAAAATGGGAAAGAAAGAAAAAATTGGCAGCAAAGGAAGAATTGGTAAAGATTGAAAGGGATTTGGATACTTTGTACACAAATCACCCAGAGGGTTTTGAGGAGGAGGTAGACAGTGCGCTGGTACTAGAAAAAGAACAAAGGAAATTGATACTTTTGAGACAGGAACAAGAAACATGGAGGCAGAAGAGAAGGTTAAATTGGTTGGCCTCCGGAGATAGAAATACTAAGTTTTTCCATGCATATGCCAATTCCAGAAAACTTATTAATTCTATTTGGGATATCACAAAGGAAGATGGTTATGTGATAAATTGTAATCATGAACTACACAAGGAAGTAATTGGTTTCTTTTAGAATACTTTCAAGGCACAGGAAAATCTTTTTATTACTGATCAATTAGACGTCTTAAGAAATTACCCCAGAATGTTCTCTAAGGAAGTAGGACGCAAAGTGGTTGATCCTGTAACTTTGGCAGAAATTTAGTCCACACTTAAAGGTTTTAGTGCCTCAAAAATCTCTGGGCCGGATGGCTGGACTGTAGAATTTTTCATGGCCTTCTTTGATCTTGTGGGCAATGATATTTTGGACATGGTTGAAGAGACTAAGAGAAAAGGTAGGGTTAGTGGCGCTATGAATGTGACATTTCTTTCTCTCATACCAAAGAGTGAGAAACCAATCGCTTTTGGGGGGTTTAGACCTATTGCCTTATGCAATTTGGTGTATAATATCATCACTAAGATTATTGCTGCTAGAATCAAATCTTGTTTGTCTCTTGGAATCTCTAAGGAACAATTTGGCTTCCTTGAGTGAAGACAAATTACAGATGCTATTGGTATAGTACATGAAGTTTTAGATAGTACAGGGGTAAAGAATTCTAAAGCTTTGGTGCTAAAACTGGATCTGATAAAGGCCTATGATAGAGTGGACTGGGGGTTTCAGAGACTTTCTTTGCTCCAGGTGGGATTAAGCCTTGAAGCTACAGACTGGATTTTAGGGTGTGTGACTTATGCAAATTTTGTTGTGCTAATCAATGGCAGGCCCACCAGGTTCTTTAAAAGTAATAGGGGATTAAGGCAAGGATGCCCCTTATCCCATTTACTTTTCTTGTTGTTTATAGAAGGACTTAATAGAGCTATTTTGGAGCAAGTTCGGGAAAATAATATTAAAGGAATATCTGCAAGAGGCCTAAATATTACCCATCTAATGTTTGTGGATGATGTCATTCTATTTGGGAGTGGAAACATTTCAGAATGGGAAGCTCTTAAGGAAGTGATGGATTTGTTCTGCAAGGCGACTGGGTTGGCTTTTAGTCCACAAAAACCATCTTTTCTTGAAGCAGACACAAAGCTGAGGACCTGGCATTGTTGAAGGAAATATTGCCCTTTGAGGTAAAACCAGTAGAAGTCGGCTTTAAGTACCTTGGCTGCTTTTTAAAGCACAATTGCTATACCAAGGTTGACTGGA
>ML823505.1:55576-67767 GCA_009831015.1 Picea engelmannii
GTGTTTTAATGGTTGATTATGTTTATAAGGTGTTTTAATGGTTGATTGGTCCGAGAGTGACTATGCTTGTTTAGTTAATGTTTCTTCTTTCATGGGACATGTTATATAAGTATTTGTTTATGAAACAACAATCACATACATCTATTAAATGACATCTTAGAATTGCTTTTATGACGATAAAAATATTATCTCTCCTCTATGAGAGTGATTTGTGCTTGTGATGGTTAGTGAACTCATAGTACTCCATTTATGGTAGACGATGGTCAGTATGTTCATAGTCATCCATGTATTGTCAATTTATTCCCATCAAGTACATCCACTACATACAACTCAATCACTAATGTCGTGGCCTTCCCATCCACATTGTGGATTTTAGAGAGTGAAGGAACATACAACAAACTCTTTATGTCCTCCTACCCTACCAACCATGATAACATTAGCTTTATCCCAACGCTGGGAGTTTTAGGGAATTCAAAACTCTTTTTGCATAAAATAATTTCTTATCTCCTTCAACTCCACAAGGCCGAAAATACACTCGATATCTTAATAAATTAGTATTGGCTCAGTGTGCAAAGACCAACTCTTCTATGATTGACATGACCATGATCGACAACCCTTCAACCTTACCCCTCAAGCATGCTAGCATTATGCTTATCATACTATGATATTTAAATCTATGATTGGATCCATATATGGATTGCAACACGTCCTTATGTAAAAATCCAATATGGTATTCAAGAACTCGAAATGTACAAGCTCAAGAGTCTCATCTAGTGTTTTCATAAATACACATATTTTTGAAGCTCCTTAAAACCCATTTTTATAATATTTAAAATCTTATAAAATAAATCTAGTTTTTGGAGGACTTTATTTGAGTAGCAACCATCCCTCTCTACTCAATAAATAAACTTCAATGATGAAAAATCATAATTTTGACAATGAAATTTACAATTTCTCAAATCTTACACTATAAATCAAGGTATAAATTTAACGGGCACTGTTATGACAAGTTTCTTCTTAAAACTGCCTTTCCGGTGAATTTTTATTTTTATTTTTGCCCATCATTAAATGTGACCATTAAAAACATAAACAAAAAATCTTAACATATTACCTTGATATAACACACAGTTTCAATTTTGAAAATCACCAACTAAGAGGTTCCAACTTCTTTCTATGCCTCAATGTTACAGGATAATCCCCTTGCGGACAAGTGGATTCCCTCTTGGACTCTAGACTCCTAAGACCAAGACAGAAAGGGTGCTAACGTTGGTCACTGACATCCTTTTAAACCTAGTTAAACTAAAGTATAGAGAAGAGGAAGAAAGGTGTACCTTTTAAATGATGTTCGTCCTTGCACAGTTCGAGCTGAGCTTTGATCCCCAAGCTCCTCGATAAGTCCTGCAAAACAAACAAAGACAGAACAAACTTCCTATTCTATCGAGATTAGCTTGAAACCAGATCTATCTAATAGAGACAAGTTCATGTAGAACAAACACAACCTTGAAAGAAACAGGCCAACACATATGTATATTAATGAGAACAATAGAGAATACTTACAGACCTTTGATGAAAGTGCAACAACCTCTCCCAGGTCTCTTTGTCCAACCCTTTGCTCAAGTAATCCATCCAAAATGATGATGCTTCAATGATATCTCCCTTATGAGATCATAAGTTCGATGCCTTCAATGTCTCTCCCTTTCACCATGAAGAGACCTCCTTATATAGGCTTGGAGAGGCCTAACCACTTAAGAGATTCTTGGAATAGGTTGAGGATCCTTCTCCTTTAGTTGTGGATCTTCCCTAAGATTGAGCCTTGACCTCAGATCCGAATCCAACCAACTCCAGAGATGAGGGGATTCTTCCCTGATTTTTCTCAACAGTCCAAAATTCGCTCAAAAAAGGCCAACACTCCCTCAGAATGGGGCATAGAGCATTGCAACGCTCCCCCAAAAGAGGGTACAGAGCGCTGGCGCTCCCTGATAGTGTATAGGAGAGCGATGCCTTCTAAAATTGATATTTTAGTGGTTTTTTCCATGGCAAAATACTTGTACTCTTTGTCAAATGATTTCTTCTCTTCAAAACCAATGTTTTGAGGTGTCTTTCAAGTGCTCTTAATAATGTTGTCCGAGACACGACATAGGGAAAATGACAGTATGATGTTTGTGACACTTGTGACACTTACGACCAAAATGCGACAGTTGCGACACTCACGATGACGACAATAGGTCATCATTGAAGTGAGTGATTTTGATGTCTAACAGATTGCCCCCCAAAGTACGAAGTTAGAAGATGGAAACTGATGACTGAAGTACTTTGTAGAATTTTTCGAGCAAGGGTATGGACTCAGAGAACCTGGAAGAAGCTGCACACAACCATCAAACAAATATTATGACATGTTTCAAACCCAAGGCAGAGATACCTATGCTTGATTGATAAAGACTTTTAAGGTATGGCCACCATAAAATACACTGCAGATCCATAATTATATTGACAAAATGGTATAGCCACTGAAGATACAATGTGGATCTATACTCCTATGACCTGAACTGATCGTAGCCATGAAGAATACACAGTGGATCTACAAGACGACAAGACATAGGCATGACGAATACAAAGTGGATCCATGTGACAGTATATGTGTCAATGTTCAAAAGAAACACTGTCGCAACCTAGGCAAAGTTCATATAAGAGTGATGAATCAACTCAGGGTCTTCTTACCGATCCCGATGTAGTATGAATCTAACCATGTGAATAGATGTCCTGATGTCAAACATGGCATAAACCACTTGATTACCGGTCAATGAGGTAAACTGTTAACAAGCGCGGGGGAAATCACCATTGATGTCAATGATTCCCAAGGTACTCTAGTACATTCCAACGAATTTGAATGGATGAGCTGAAGTCGAACATGCATGGAATCATTCGATTAGAGGTCAATGATGTAAACCCACTTTCAGACATGAGGAGGCCTGCCATTAAGGCATGCGGGTCCCAAAGTTCTAACTGGTTTCTAAGTCTAATTCCCGGATAATGTGCTGAATTCGACATGAATAGACTCGTCGAAGGAGGGCCTTGATGTATTCCCCATAAATGACATGAAACTGACACAAAGATGTAATTGGTGGATCAAAAGAACATGGAATAATATGGGTATTGAAACATAAATTTTATGATGGTTGACTCTTGCGGTAGATACTTCCCTTGAGCACTGAGGCATGACAGCAGAAACATGACATGGACCAAAACACGATAATGCAGTGGATACTGTGACTTTCGTTAGGTGATCCAAAGGAGTAAGAAAACTCAGAGGATTGGTTCAATGTAGAGGTTCAGCGGATTAAAATGTGTGCAAAGACAAAGTGCCATGTTCAAGGGCGACTGTAAGAGTTGCTTGTAATGTTCACAAAAACTGCTTGGCTTGCTTCTTTCAATTTTTTCCCCCATCCAGATAGACGAGTACCTCTTTTTTATTTAACGAGGTCGAGGAGGGTAACACATGTTCGATATAACTCACTTTCGGTAAGTCCCTCTTCCTTTGTTTAATGAACCGAAAGAAGTAAGGGTTCGGTCCCATATGGGCCCTTCAATGTATGATTGTTTAACGAGTCGAGAGAAAGTAAACTCGGTGGTTTTTTTATATTTAGAGAGTCTGAAAACTGACTTAAAGACAACTCCAGTGTTGTCCTTTTTCGTAATGTTAGTCTCGCGAGGCCGAAAAAGAGATAAATTATCACTCGAAAGATGCCCTTTCAAACATTTTAACGAGTGGGAAAGGAAGCAAGATCACTCGAAAATATTTTCATGTTTAGAGAGTCTGAAAAGAGCTTAAAGATGACTCCAAAGGGTTCCTTTTTCGTTTATCCATACGAGTCCGAAAAAGAGATAAAATTTTACTTGGTGCATTCTTATGTTTTTTTGAGCGTGAGAACGAACTAAGAATATGTTCGATAATGTGACAAGATAAAAACCGAACAAAACTACTCTGAAACCTGCCAATAATGTCAAAACTACATGCCAACGTATTAATAAGGCCTCCAAAATATTTTTCAAAACCCAAAAAAAACTATGTCGTAGGCAAAAATGAAATTTATAATAGTAAAATGGGGTAAAAATGTCTTTTACCATTTCATTTGTGTAAAGATTTGTAGCAGTGGAGAATTTGAGATTTGGAGGGTGAATCTTGCTTCGTTCGGTGCTGGAGCTACGATCATCTATTTCTGTCACCGTCTGGATTTGGTCGTTGCTTTTCTTCCTCTCTTCAATTTGTACGGTTTAAATTTTGTTTTAAGGCAATGACTGGGATTTAAAAATGATGCCCTGGGTTGTCTCAAGCGCCCAAAAGGGCTCGATACTCCTCTAGAATTAGAGGGGAAGTGTTACTCGATTTTGTAAGCGCCCCTGCAAGCTAATAAGGGAGTGCCAACACTCTGATGTGAGAGTGAGAAGGGCGCTGGCCGAAATGGACAAGGAAAAATTTCCCAAAAATGCTAGCACTCCTCTAATGTGAAAAGGGGGGTGTTATGTTTTTCCACAACGCTCTGGTGGCCACCTTAAGGGAGCGTTGGCACCCTGGTGTGCGTGTATAGGGGGCGTTGGCCTCATAAAAAGAGAAAAAAGTTTTTTAAAGTTTTTTGTTGCCCAATAATTGTCGAAAAAGCGTGACTAATGACTTTTGGTTGTTGATGATTGTAGGTAATCTCGACAAAAGTCATGATCGAGTGGAAAGAAAGAGAGCACGAGCTCAATGATGTGGCCACCTTGCAAAGTCCCCGATCAAGGGCCGCCTTGTGGAATTGCGGTCTCCTCAAGTTCTTCAAAGTGCAAAAGATGAAGAAAGAGATTCTTCTTCTCGAGTATATGCTCAAGCTGTGGAACGTTGCAGAACAAGGGTTCCAAATTGGAACACATCTTCTTGCCATTGAGTCTGAAGATGTGTACTTCCTAACCGGCCTCTCAAAGAGAGGGGACCCTGTTATTTTATTCGGACAGAGGGCACTTCCCGTGCCTGTGGATGAGTACTTGGAAAACCATTGTGTCCTAGGATCAAGATTAGTGGGAGGTAGAATCACAATCAAAGACATCAGGGATATACCTCTTCGTTCCATTCTATTTTCCATTACGCGTATAGTGGGAAGTACCAGCTCGCACTTAGTTTCAAGATCACAGGTGGCCTATGGTTTATAGTGTCTAGAGCCAACACTATTTAAATGGAGTGCAGGTTTCCTTCAGAATGTGAAGGAGAAGATTACGAGATGCAGAGCAGGACAACAGAAGTAGTTCAGATATGGTTCATTCTTGGTTTCATTCTTCTTAGAATGCATTCCTCAGATGCAACCTCAGATTACATTAGCAGTACGGCTAGTGGGAGAACCACGTATGGAGCGATGGACTAGCCTGTCTCCGAGACTAGGCTTAGAGTCAGAGTTCAAGTTCATCGGTGATTTCTTCGCTTGGCAGAGACACCAATTGATCGTGATAAAAGACTTCCCATACGTTGGAGTGGATTTCCGGGGAAGCATGGACTTGGTTCTTCCAGAATGGGAGGACTGGGTCGTGTCAGGTGAGAAACCAAAACGATCTTGTCAAGTGTTTTATTTTTATTTTAAATCTCATATTATTTTTTTGGGTACATAGAATAATTTCTAATGGATGTATCTTTTCATCATGCAGACAAGGGAGCAACATGTCCGACAGAGATATCGACACTAGGGAATCGCGAGGATGATCAGATAGTGGTAGATCAAGGGGTAGAAACAAGAGGTCTCCAAGACGTTGAAAGAAACCTTCAAGGCCTCACGACAGGTATCCCTCCTCTTAAGAGGCGGGAAGTGCCACTACATCTACAGAGACACATTGTGGGAATGTCTAAGAGTCTTAACTCTTTACTGAGGCAAGTAGCTCACGCAATGATATGCTACTCGGAACACAATGTGATGCAGGAAGATTAGGGTCTTCTTGATGATTGTATAGTCTGTATGACGATGGTTATGGCTGTGAGTACCCAATATTTTTCCCTTCTATGTACTTTTTGATGTAACCAAACTTTTTCATCACGCAATATATATATATATACATATCCGAGTTTTTACAGTGCCAAATGATGTTTTAAATGCGATATGTTTTAATTTACATGTGATTTATGATTTATTTCTGTTAGTAACAATTGTGGTATCGGGGCACAAAGGTATAGCAGGACGGAGAAATCGACGGTCAAAATATTACAGAGGAGATCGACGAAATCCCGTCAGCCGTTAGATCTCGAGAAGTTGCGCCGGGGTTAAGCCCTAGTTTACGGAGGAGGAGTCCCGGGGGAGTCATCGAAATATTAGAGTCATCGGGGTTTCAAAGGGTAAGAGGAATGAGACCTTTCGAGTCTCGAAATACTGATGGAGATCCTAGCCGTTGATATTGGTAGGACACGCGTCAGACATCAGGAGGAGAGTCAGGGTTCAGTTCATAGGAGAATCGAAGTTTTCGGAGGCAAGAAACTCTTACATGTAAGAATCGCGATCCGCAATTTCCTGACTGGATCAAAACCGTCCGTCAGTAGGGACACGTGGCGAGAGATCCCACAGAGTCGGGGATCGGGGAACTGAAAGTCCCGTGCACATGACAACGAGAATCGCGATATCCCGATACACGATTTCCCGACGGAGTTAAGGACCGTAGTAGGGGACAGGTGTTGGAAGATCAATCCTTGTAGGGAGACAACACCAAGTGGCATCGGCATATCGGGAGTCGGGGATCCATGAGGACAGTAGATCACAATAGCGCAAGCGCCGATCTCCCGACGGGGAAACCCCAAAACGTCGATAGCGCCCAGAATCGGGCCCGTGGTTTTGGCCCCTGGTCGTAAAGGAGTGAGCCTGAAGGAGGGGCGCTTATGATTAAGAGAGAAGCAAATTTGGACGGCAGAGATTCGCGCGCCCGGATCAACGACGCACATGGGATTCTGGAGCCCCCCCGCCTTCCTACCTTTAAGCGAAAGGGGGGGGTCTGGAGTCGAGGGCGCACCTCTTCAACGGTCATGATCGAAGCGCCCGGATCAACGGTTTCCAAGGTAATTCCGGACCCCCCCCGCCTTTCTATCTTTATGCCGAGGGGGGGGGGGTCTGGAATCAGGTGCGCAACTTTCCAACAGCCGAGATCTAAGCGCCCGGATCAATGACACTCGCGCGATCTCACCCTTCTCAGCTGCTCTATGTTTAACCAAGGTGGGCCCTTTTCCCGTTATGTCATCCTCCTGAGCCGCTTCTCCCCTGTTGCCATGCGTCATCTGTCTATCTCCACTTTAGTCCAGGTGGTCCTTTCTCCATCTCATCATTCATTTACCACCTGCCATGTGTCCCGCTCCTTTCCACGTCAGCCTCCCATTAATAATGTGTCCATTGTATTTCATCTCCTACCCCCCTCCACTTATTGCTTTCCGCCATATGTCCTTCCCTGTCATATTGCTCACACCTCACTACCTCTCATCTCACCCTCATGGTCTTGGTGCCACCACTTCCATTACGCCCCCCCCAGATTTCGCGCTATCCACCACGTCTACTCATCAGGACGATCAGCTAATCCAGGTGGCAGCGCGAGGGGTCCCCCACGTCTTAAGGTGCCAAGTCGACTGAGCCGTTCCCAGTCCCAAGGAAGCAATTATTAAGGTAGTTGGTGGAGGTTGGGCATCATCTCCGCCATAAAGGGAAAGTCCGATGATGAATTAAAAGCACGTCGATTCACCCATGGGACTCTCAGGAATTCGATTGCGTCTGCCATAGGTGCACAATCATTCAGAGACTGCAGTTACAGATTGTCAGAAGCCATGCAGATGCAAAGTTTTTAATGCAGCGTCTCGATTTTGTTGCTGTTGTTGTTTTGAGTATATGAAGGCGTTTTCACCATTTTTGTAGGGATCGATGGTTGAGCAGAGCTCCCGGTTGCAAAACTTTAATGAAGCACTGTTTTCTGGTTATTTCTAGACTTCTGAGACTTCTTGCCTTATGAATGCTAGTTTCTTTACATCTTTGTTATACTGTGTTAGAGCAGCTCGGAATCGGAGGATCCAGTCGAGTTGTAGCTGTTATAGGATGATGTTGTAATGGATCACTGTAATGGTTACAGAGTCTCTAATCGGTTCCTGTGATTTCCTTAACGCTGAATGACTTGGAATTGGAGGATCCAGTCAAGTCTTCTCTTTAGTTTCTTGAAGCCCTGAACCAGGAGGATCTTGTGTTCAGAGTTTTTCCCCTACAAACCACTGTAAGCCTGTTGCCCAGAGCTGTTTCTTCACCTTTCTTACTAATTCTTCCACCTGCTCATCTTTTAATCAACCCACTGGTCGAAGTTAGGATTCCAGACCTCCTTTGTTCTTTACGCACCAGATCCAGTCCCCGAGTTAGAGTAATATCTCCTCGAGTCTTTATCTCCATTTGATCACCCCTTTATAAACAAATCGTGACATTAAACTGATGGGTGTCGGGCTCTGCTCCTGCAAGCAATCCAGGAGTGACTTCCGACGCTAACATTTCTGGCGCCGCTGCCGGGGACGAAATTGAAGATTTTCCCTGGGTAGAACGACATTGAGCCTCTGAATCCGAAGGTGCACCGGATTATCAGAGCCTTTCAAGATTGCTAATTTGCACCTGGCGACTCCATTGTGAAGACTCTGCCGGGGAGAACCTGCTCTTTTAATTGTGGCTTTCAGAGGCAGGCATACGCGGTCTCATCCACAACTGCCTCTAGTTACGCCTGAAACAGATCCAGAGGCGGTTCTCAGAAAGGGAAAGGCCTTTGAAGAGGAAGCGTCCATCACCGAATCAGGTAATCCACCATATCCTCCTATGGGAGCTCCTTTTTCTCCTCCTCAGTTATTTGATAGGCCTGTTTCTGCAGTTTACCGTTTCCTAAATTTTGGGAGTGTTCCTGCTAAGTTTTCCCCTCCTGGTCTGGGATTGGAGGGAGAAATCCTTGTCATTCCCCTCTCCTCTGAAGCTGTTCCTTGGCGTAGACCCAGAACCACAGAATATTTTCCCACTCCTGCACAAAGAGGAGCGCCTGCTGACTCGAGCTCGTTAGTCTTCTCCTTATATACTCTCTTGTTCGCCACTCCAATTCGAGGCTCATTCTCAGCAGTCCCTTCGTGAACTCCTTCTCCTCCAAGATCTCCTCCACCTAATATTCCTATGGCTGGTGCTAATCCCCCTCTGACCAGAATGGAGGCCATTATAGCCGCTAGGTATGCTCCCCTCGTGCTACCGCAACCTCTCAACGCCCTCCCAGCAGATGATTACCTCAAACAACTGCCCAGGTTTACAGGTGAGGGGGACATAACTGCAGAGGAGCACCTAGAAGCCTTTTACAGTTTCACAGATGATAATAACATCATGCATGCAGACGTATGGATGAGGATTTTTGTCCATAGTCTCCAAGGAGAGGCTAGAAAATGGTTTAAGGCCCTGCCTCCTGGAGCTATTGATGGGATCGAAGCTTTAGATAATGCCTTTTTAAGATAGTGGGGAGATAAGAAAGACTTCATGTATTACATGACAGAGTTTGGGTCTTTTAAGAGAAAGGAAGGAGAGTCCGTCTCCGATTTCTCCAAGAGATTTAATAAAATGTACAACAAAATCCCCGCTAAGATAAAACCCTCTGAAGCCTCTGGAAAGATTACTTATTCTAGCGCCTTTGATCCTGATTTCTGCCTCTTGTTGAGGGAACGAAGAGCCACTACTCTAGCTCAGATGCAGGATGCAGCCGTGGAAGTAGAGTCTAATATAATGGCTGTTGACCGACTCAGGAATGCTGTTGGTAGGAACATATCCAGGCAGAGGCCTGAAGCTGCCTCATCCAGTTCCTCTCCCCTTCCCCTTCAGGCAGATGAGACAACTAGGGTACTCAAGTCACTTTCTGCTAGGATGGAAAGGTGGGAGTTAGAAGGGAAGCCCACGTACATAAATCCCCAGAATGCCAATGGTAGAGGTTTCAGGAGATCTGATAACCATGGGCCATGTTCCTTCCCAAGGGAACAAAGAGACAAAGACAAAGAAGACTAGAGAATTCATGCCCCTTTTCAGAACAACTTGGTGGCCGATGAGGAGGAAAGAGAAACAAGTGAGCTTGACCCTGAAATCCATTTCTTAGAAGACACTCCTCCTTTTCCTCATCTCACTCAAACAGCTTATGAGGAGTCTCTCATGGATAGTCAGCTGAATGAATTGAGAAAGGGAGACAAGGTTAGCAGCGACCGAGGCAGGTATAACCTGAGGTCTGACAAAAAGACAACAACACCTGATATTCCTGAGCAGTCTACTAGAACAGAAAATCTTGCTAACGCAGTAACCGACAGTCACAGAGGTAAGAAGGCTCAACCCCCCTCTCCCACTGTCCACAATCATGTTCCTGAAATAAGAGAAATTCCAAAGCTTACATCTTCTTTTAATTTCGAGCATGAGATTCAAAAGGTCAGAATCCCTGTGCCCCTCACCGAGCTAATTAAATATGAAGAATTTAAAAAACGCTTCTCTGAGCTTTTATAGTCTGAAGCCTCATACCTTCCCATAGAATCCATAAATCTCCAAGATGAAAAGCCAACAGTTGTCCTAGGTCCCATGGTAGAATATAGAGATGATTCATCCCCTCCCTTCTACACATCCCTGAACATACATGATAAAGTGTTGCACAACTGCTTGATGGACTCAGGGGATTCTCACAACCTCATGCCCAAAACTGTCATGGAAGAGTTAGGACTAGAAGTCACCCGAGCCTATCATGACCTCTATTCTTTTGACTCCAGGAGAGTTTAGTGTCTCAGAGTTATTAAAGACCTGGTCATGACCTTGTTTCAACTGCCCATGAAAAGCCTGGTCATGGATATTGGAGTGGCCGATGTTCCTCCCAAGTTTGGTATGTTGTTGTCAAGGTCTTGGATAAAAAGACTGGGGGGAACCTTGTATATGGAACTCACATATGCTACCATCCCAGTGTTCGGAGGGGAGCATAGAAGACTATACAGGGAAGCCCAACTGGCCTACATAATCAGTGATGAAGCCAACCCTACCAAACATCCCATCTTTATCTTGGACACTGATTTAGGCTCCAGTTTACTACAACTGACCCATGCCCCCGAGCCTCCTCTCAAACTCAGAAAGTAGCCCACCATTTCCCCTAAACTTCCTCCCTCCATCACCCCCATTTGGAAACTGTTCTTTGATGGAGCCTCTTCTAGGGAAGGCGCTGGAGCTGGGGTGGTTTTTGTGTCACCTGCTCAGGAAACCATATCTCTATCATACAAATTAGAATTTGAAGCTACCAACAATGTGGTAGAGTATGAGGCTCTTGTTTTGGGATTAAGAGCTACGAGAGAAATGGGAATTCAGGAAGTAATAGTGTTCGGTGATGCAGAGTTGGTTGTCCAACAGATCAGAAACGCTTATCAAGCTAAGCATCCTCGACTCAGAAGCTACAGAAATGAGGTGTGGGACCTAGTTGACAGTTTCTTCTCAGCATTTAACATTTCATTCATCCCAAGAGAGGATAACACCTTGGCAGATTCCTTGGCTACATCGGCTAGCCATTTCAAAGTACCCTTGCCACCCAAATTCAGATATGATGTAGAGGTAAAATACATGCCCTCCATACCTGACAACGTCAAACATTGGAAGGTATTCGAGGATGATCTCGAGGTCAAGATGTTCTTGGAGACTGTCGAGGAATTTTCAGAAATGCACATTGACCAAGACGCCGTCTCAGAGGAAGAGCTCGATGGGAGTGACTTTCTGAATAAGATTGTAGAGCGTGACATTGTACAGTTTCCCAACAACCATATTCCCAGAGGAGTGGTTCCTTTGGAAAGACTTTTTGATGGAAATGATGTATCGTTAAAAGGAGAAGTCTCAGAGGAGGATGCTGGTACTATTCAGTGCAACATTGGGACTGAGGGTGAGCCCAAATATGTCAAATTGTCAAGAAGTCTGACAGAGGAGCAGAGGTCTGAATACATTGGAATTTTGAGGGAATTTGCGGATGTTT
Source organism: Picea engelmannii (assembly GCA_009831015.1). Lineage (NCBI taxonomy): Eukaryota > Viridiplantae > Streptophyta > Pinopsida > Pinales > Pinaceae > Picea > Picea engelmannii. The sequence goes on from ML823505.1 coordinate 67,595, forward strand.
TCGCTTGGACGTAGGAAGACCTCAAAACATATGACATTTCTGTCATCGAGCATAAAATCCCATTAAAAGAAGATGCAAAGCCGTTTAGGCAGAAGCTGAGACAGATCAATCCTATGCTGCTGCCTATCATGGAGAGGGAAGTGAAGAAGCTGCTTCAAGCTCAGATCATTGTA
>ML823505.1:68455-80701 GCA_009831015.1 Picea engelmannii
CTTCAGAAACCTGAATAGGAGCTCATGGAAGGATAACTACCCCTTGCCGATGATGGAACATATACTGCAGAGGGTGACAGGAGCTTCCAGGATGTCTATGATTGATGGATTCTCTGGCTACAATCAAGTCTCTGTTCTGCCCGAGGACAGGGAAAAGACAACGTTCACCACTCCATGGGGCACATTCATGTATGCCAAGATGCCGTTTGGATTAATGAATGCATGGGTGAAATTCCAGCGCGCCATGGATATAGCTTTCATCGGAGAAAAGGATAAATTCATGGTCATTTATTTGGATGACATCACAGTGTTTTCAAAATCTGATAAAGAGCACTGTTGTCATCTCAGGAAAGTTTTCCTAAAATGCAGAAAGTTTGGCATTTCATTAAACCCCAAGAAATCTCTGTTCACCATGCAGGAGGGAAAGTTACTAGGCCACATAGTATTGGCAGAAGGAGTCAGAATTGACCCCAGAAGAGTTGAGGCGATACAAGCCTTATCAATCCCGAGGTCCAAGAAGGAGGTCCAATCTTTCCTCGGTAAAATTAATTTTCTGAGGAGGTTTGTGCCTAACTTTGCTGAGGAGGTAAAGATTATAACAGACATGTTGAAGAAAGAGAATGAAGTAAGGTGGACCCCTCAATCGCTACATTCCTTTGAACAAATCAAGAAGGCCCTGACTGAAGCTCCTGTGCTTATCAGTCCCGACTACTCAAAGGATTTCCTTATCTTCTCCTTTGCCTCACCTGACACAGTGGCTGCTGTCCTATTACAGACAAACAACATTGGGCTAGAGAAACCTATTGCTTATTTCAGCCGAGCATTGAGGGACGCCGAAGTCAGGTATGACACTATGGAGAAGCAGGCCTATGCTCTGGTAAAAGCTCTCAAATCTTTTAGAACCTATGTCCTGCAGTAAAAAATCATCGCCTATCTCCCCTCGACTACTGTTAAAGACATTCTTAATCAGCCTGACATAGACGGGAGAAGGAGTAAATGGATAGCCAAAATTCTGGAATTCGACCTGGAAATAAGACCCACCAAATTGATCAAAGGTCAAGGTTTAGCCAAGATGTTGGCTGAGGAAAACTACCAAGCTTTGGGGATAAGTTTCATCAACAAATGCTCAGGTATTCAGCAGAATCGACTGCCTGATGTAGACCATCAAAGGGATCCCCCATTGGCTCGATGTCCTTGGTATAAGGATGTAATATACTTTTTGCAGGAGCTGCGGCCTCCAGATGGCCTGCAAAGAAGCAAAGCAAGAGCTCTCAAGATCAAAGCAGTCAGATACTGCCTGATCGATCAAGTGTTATATTGGAAAGACCCCCTGGGGGTGCTTTTAAAATGAATGAGTCCACCAGAGGCTGAGACGGTCGTGGCTGAATTTCACAGTGGCCTGTGTGGAGGGCACCATTTTTGGAGAGCCACAGCCCACAAAATCCTCAGGGATGGGTACTACTGGCTTACCATTTTCACTGATGTCTGCAAAAGGGTTAGAGCCTGCATCAAATGTAAAAAATTTGCAGGAAAGAAGTAGCTCAGGTCTCTGCCGTTAAATCCGGTGGTGGTTTCAGGGACTTTCCAACAATGGGGCTTGGATTTCATTGGAGAAATTCACCCTGCCTCTAGTGGGCAGCACAGGTGGATCCTGACTGCTACCGATTTCTTTACCAAGTGGATTGAAGCTATCCCCACCAGGAGTGCTTCCCACAAAGTAATCATTGGATTCTTGGAGGACCTCATCACAAGGTTCAACTGCCCAAATAAGATTGTCACTGATAATGCATCTGCTTTCGGGTCTGAACCGCTAGCCAAGTTCTGTGAAAAGTTCGGGATCAAATTGATTCACTCCACCCCATATTATCCACAGGGCAACGGTCTAGTGGAATCCTCCAACAAAAGCCTGATAAGGATAATCAAAAGGTTGTTGGAAGACAACAAAAGGCCAAAGTTGAAATTCGCCCTATGGGCTGATCGAGTGACTACAAAGAGATCCATTGGTCTCTCCCCTTTCTAGTTAGTCTACGGAGCCGAAGCCGTCTTCCCTTCTCAGCTGGCCATTCCCGTAGCGAAATTCTTCCAGGATTATCAAGAAGAGCCCAATGACATGATCAGAAGAATTCATCAGCTAGTAGAGGTCCAGTAGGCTAGGGAGAAGACAGTGGACAAGATTCAGGACCATCAACAAAAGATCAAGCAAGTCTTCGATAGGAAGGACAAGAAGGAGCGATTCCAGATAGGAGACCTGGTGCTGAAATGAGATGCTCCTAAACAAGACAAGGGCAAACATGGTAAATTTGAAGCCCTGTGGGTTGGGCCTTTCAGAATCTCCGAGACTTTCTCAAATAACACATACAGGTTGCGAGATTTGGAAGGTGAAGAAGTTTTCATCAGCCTAATGAATGGGCATTTCCTAAAGAAATGTTTTGTTTGAGTCTCAGATGGCTCCTCTGTTTGTCAATATTGTCCTTTTTGTTTCTTAGTTCGTTTTCATTTTTATTTTTGCGGCCTAATAATGACTCTATAGCCCAACAACAAGGCACTGGAACTGCAAAATGAGTCCTTAGAGCATCACAGGGATGACTCTATCCCCCATGGAGCCTAATGTTAGTAACAATTGTGGTATCGGGGCACAAAGGTACAACAGGATGGAGAAATCGACGGTCAGAATCTTACAGAGGAGATCGACGAAATCCTGTCAGCCGTTAGATCTCGAGAAGTTGCGCCGGGGTTAAGCCCTAGTGTGCAGAGGAGGAGTCCCGGGGGAGTCATTGGAATATTAGAGTCATTGTGGTTTCAAAGGGTAAGAGGACTGAGACCTTTCGAGTCTCGAAATACCGATGGAGATCCTAGCCATTGATCTTGGTAGGACACGCGTCAGACATCAGGAGGAGAGTCAGGGTTCAGTTCATCGGAGAATCGAAGTTTCCGGAGGCAAGAAACTCTTACATGTAAGAATCACGATCCGCGATTTCCCGACTGGATCAGAACCGTCCGTCAGCAGGGACACGTGGCGAGAGATCCCGAAGAGTCGGGGATCAGGGAACTGAAAGTCCCGTGCACATGACAACGGGAATCGTGATATCCCGATACGCGATTTCCCGATGGAGTTAAGGACCATAGTAGGGGATAGGTGTCGGAAGGTCAATCCTTGTAGGGAGACAACACCAAGTGGCATCGACATATCGAGAGTCGGGGATCCATGAGGACATTAGATCACAACAGCACAAGCGCCGATCTCCCGACGGGGAAACCCTGAAACGCCGATAGCGCCCATAATCAGGCCTGTTGTTTTGGCACCTGGTCGTAAAGGAGCGAGCCTAGAGGAGGGGCACTTATGATTAAGCGAGAAGCAAATTTGGACGACAGAGATTCACACGCCCGGATCAACGACGCACATGGGATTCCGGAGCCCCCCCGCCTTACTACCTTTAAGCGAAAGGGGGGGGGGGTCCGGAATCGAGGGCGCACCTCTTCAATGGTCATGATCGAAGTGCCCGGATCAACGGTTTCCAAGGCGATTCCGGACCCCCTCGCCTTTCTATCTTTAAGCCGAGGGGGGGGGTCCGGAATCAGGCGCGCAGCTTCCCAACGACCGAGATCTAAGCGCCCGGATCAACGGTGCTCGCGCGATCTCACCCTTCTCAGTTGCTCTATGTTTAACCAAGGTGGGCCCTTTTCCCGTTATGTCATCCTCCTGAACCGCCTCTCCCCTATTGCCATGCGTCATTTTTCTATCTCCACTTTAGTCCAGGTGGTCCTTTCTCCATCTCATCATTCATTTACCACCTGCCATGTGTCCCGCTCCTTTCCACGTCAGCCTCCCATTAATAATGTGTCCATTGTATTTCATCTCCTACCCCCCTCTGCTTATTGCTTTCTGCCGTATGTCCTTCCCTGTCATATTGCTCACACCTCACTACCTCTCATCTCACCCTCATGGTCTTGGTGCCACCACTTCCGTTACGCCCCCCCCAGCTTTCACGCTGTCCACCACGTCTACTCATCAGGCCGATCAGCTAATCCAGGTGGCAGCACGAGGGGTCCCCCACGTCTTAAGGTGCCAAGTCGGCTGAGCCGTTCCCAATCCCAAGGAAGCAGTTATTAAGGTAGTTGGTGGTTGTTGGGCATCATCTCCGCCATAAAGGGAAAGTCCTGCGATGAATTAAAAGCGGGTCGATTCGCCCATGGGACTGTCAGGAATTCGATTGCATCTGCCATAGGTGCACAATCATTCAGAGACTGCAGATGCAGATTGTCAGAAGCCATGCAGACACAAAGTTTTTAATGCAACGTCTCGATTTTTTTGCTGTTGTTGTTTTGAGTATATGAAGGCGTTTTCACCATTTTTGTAGGGATCATGGTTGAGCAGAGCTCCCGGTTGTAAAAATTTAATGAAGCACTGTTTTCTGGTTATTTCTAGACTTCTGAGACTTCTTGCCTTATGAATGCCAATTTCTTTACATCTTTGTTATACTGTGTTAGAGAAGCTCAGAATTGGAGGATCCAGTCGAGTTGTAGCAATTATAGGATGATGTTGTAGTGGATCACTGTAATGGTTACAGAGTCTCTAACCAGTTCCTGTGATTTCCTTAATGCTGAATGACTTGGAATTGGAGGATCCAGTCAAGTCTTCTCTTCAGTTTCTTGAAGCCCTGAACTAGGAGGATCCCGCGTTCAGAGTTTTTTCCCTACAAACCGCTGTAATCCTGTTGCCCAGAGCTGTTTCTTCACCTTTCTTACTAAGTCTTCCACCTGCTCATGTTTTAATCAACCCACTGGATGAAGTTAGGATTCCAGACCTCCTTTGTTCTTTACGTACCAGATCCAGTCCCCGAGTTAGAGTAATATCTCCTCGAGTCTTTATCTCCATTTGATCACCCCTTTATAAACAAATCGTGACATTAAACTGATGGGTGTCGGGCTCTGCTCCTGCAAGCAATCCAGGAGTGACTTCCGACGCTAACAATTTCCTTTATGAAACCTTATCTATGTGCGAGATATCGATCCATGATGTAATTGGCTAACGAATCCGAAATGGTATTGAGTTCTCTTGGTATGTGTCTGTATTAGATAAAATCAAACATTCGTTCAAGACGACAAACTCGTAAGTGGAGACATAGTAGGATAGGATTATGAATAACGTAGATTCGATTAAGTTGACAGACCACGAGTTGAAAGTGTCTAAGTTAATGATCATACGAGAAACACCTAGGGAGGAGGCTTCGGTTAAAATTCCGATGACAACATGATATTCTGCCATGTTGTTAGTTCCCGATCCTAAGCAAATACCTCCTGAACTCACCAACTCATCATAGTGGTAAATGACCCAAGTTGCAGAAGCAACATTCTGGGTGTGTCGACTAGCGCCATCCGCAAACCCGACAAAGATAGGAAAGGAAGATGTCATCTATGCATGAAAACTCAAGACACAGTATAAGAGGCTAAGGAAAAAATCTCGAGCACGCAAAAGAAAAAGACACACCAAACTAAAAATACAATATTGTACAAAGCACGCATGCTAGATGTTCTATGCATAATACTTCTTAAGGTAAAACCCATTTCGGGACTCACCCAGGGAGATTCCATTGTAGTCAACTAGCTCATAGGCGCCTCTATGTAAGACACATTTCACGATGTAAGGACCATGCCATAGAGGTTCTAACTTATCTGCCCCTAACTTATCATGAGCCTGGTCATAAATGAGGACTAGGTCTCCTTCTGCAAAAGTACGAGGGTGGACGGATTTGTCGTATTGATTCTTGATTCACTTTTGATACGTCTCATTAACGAGAGCAACATCACGACGTGTTTCATCCAACCTGGTTAGGTGTAAGAAGCGTTCTTCTTCGGAAGAAGTATGAAGCAGGAGTTCTACTTTGAGTTTCAACGAGGGAATTTCGCACTCGATTGGTAAAACAACTTCTATGCCATATACTAGTTGGAAAGGAGTGAATCCAGTAGTAGTTTTTACTGAAGTACGGTAAGCCCAGAGAGCGGAGAAAATTTGTAGATGCCAATATGTCTTGTTTGCCCCTACCATACATTGAATCATGGTTTTAAGGATCTTGTTGATGGCTTCAACTTGTCCATTTGCTTGAGGGTAGTACGGGGATGAGTTCTCATGGTGAAAACCCAATTTGGCATGAAACTCACTCATCATCTGGTTTTGAAAGTGTGAACCATGATCAGTGATAATGGCTTGTGGAACACCAAAGCGAGTGATGATGTGGTTGAAGAAGAAAAGAGCTGTAGTACGACCATCATTCAGAAAGGTAGGCATAGCCTCAACCCATTTTGTAAAGTAATTGACGACGACAATGATGTAACCGTGCCCCTCAGCTGAGGTAGGATTACACTGCATGAAATCAATGCCCCATTTGGAAAAGGGGCCGATGGCAATAATGGGATGCAGTGGAGAGGGGTGGGTGTGTGCCTTTTTGTGAAAAACTTGGCAGGGTGGGCAGTTTTTGATTGCCTAAATACAATCTTTGAAAATAGAGGGCCAAAAGTAGCTGACACGTAAGATTGTTTGAGCTATAGCCATCCCAGAAAGAGGACCGCCACAGGCTCCAAGGTGACAGTAATTAAGAACGCGTTCAACCTCTTCATGATTCAAACATTGTCATAGGATACTATCAATACCACAACGATACAAAGTGTCACCGATGATAAGGTACCAACGAGAATGATGGTGAATACGACGACGCTCTTCACGAGAGATATCGAGCTAAAAACGTTGGGTCTGGAGATAAAGAAGGATATATCCATACCAAGGATCGGACATGCTATTGAGGAACATAGTTTCATCGGGGAGAGAATCTCTTGGCTCAGTATCTTCATCAGCATGGGGAAGGTCGCAGATAAGCTCCGCAAACACCAAGGATTTTTTAGCTTTGGACTTAGCAAATTTGAGATCGAATTCCTGAAGGATGACGATCCATTTAGAATATTTTCCCCCAAGAACTTGATGTGTTAGAATGTGATACATGGGGTTAGAGTCCTCGATAATTGTGGTGGTGCATAGAAAAATGTAATGAAAGAATCTCCGGACAACGATGACGGATGCAAGAGCCAAGTTTTCAACATGTGAATGTCAGAGCTCGGGACCAGATAGACTTTTGCTCAAATAATATATCACATGTTCCTCACCGTTAGGGTTCTCTTTAACTAACACCATGGAAATAGTGGAAGTAGAGGCTGCTAAGTAAAGGATATAGTCCTTCGTCTAATTCAGAGGATGCAACATAGGTGCATTGGTCAATACATGATTAAGAGCAACAAAAGATCGTTGAGCAATGTCATCCCAGATGAAAGGGGTGTCTTTCTGCAACAATCGCATAAATCCTTTGGTAATCTCAGTGTAGTTACAAATGAAACGACGAAGAAAGTTTGCTTTCCCTTGCAAAATTTGGAGTTGTGTCAGATTATTAGGTGGAGGTAAAGCAAGGATAGCCTTAATTTTTAAGGGATCCACCCGAATCCCGTCCTTGGAAACAATGAAGCCGAGGAGTCGACCCGTTTCGACAACAAATATACACTTATGTGGGTTCAAACGAATGTGGTAGAACTGACATCGAAGAAAAATAACCCATAGATGACCAAAATGGTCTGATTGACTGGATGAATGGGCAAGTAAATCATTGAGGTAAGGTTCCGCAATATGTTTGATATCGTGGAAATCATATGACATGGCCTGTTGGAATGTAGCACTAGCGTTTTTGAGGCCAAATGGGAGTTTTAGATAGGCGAAAGTTCCCTAGGAGAAGATGAAGGCTGTCTTATGCTGATCAACAGGTAAAATGTCAATCTGGTTATATCCTGAGAAACCATCCATGAAAGAGAAAATCACACTACCTGCGCAATTATCAATGATCTGGTCGATGAAGGCTGTAGGGTAATTATCTTTCGGACAAGCCTTATTGAAGTCCCTATAATAAACACATACATGAATGGTCCCTTGCTTATTAGTGACCATAACAATATTTGAAACCCATTTCGTCAAAGGGATAGGATAGATGAAGCAAAATTTCAATAATTTCTCAACTTCTGCCTTAATAGCCGCGGGTTTCTTAGGATGGACCGGGCGAAGTTTCTGTCGAACAAGTTTTACACCAGGGTAAGTTTTGATCTCATGCACAATGATTGAAGGATCGATCCCGGGCATTTCTTCGTAGCTCCAAGTGAAGACATCGCATAATTCTTTAAATAAAGTGGTATAAGAAACCACTTCCTCGGGCAAACAATTAGCACCGAGATTAATATTTTCCGTGACACCTTCCTTGATCGAAATGTCAATAACGACCGTAGAGGTAATGTTGCCTAAATTCCCCTCAGAAATAATATCTTGTGTAGGTATGGGTGATTATGGAAAGTCAACAACATCGGGGGGTGGGGGGAAGATAGAGTGTATATCTTCCTGTATTTCTTCAAGAGGTGGAGGAAAAGAGGATCGATGTTGGTTATGGTCCCAAGGTACATCGTCAATGCTAAGCATCTCCATGATAGATTCGTCGGATGGAAATATTTGAGAAATGTAGTCAAAAGCAGACGTCAAGGAATTTAACCAAGATGACATCAAGTAGGTGTCGGGTGCCAAGAGATGTTGGTCATCCGAAGAGGGAGAGGCTGATTGAATATCAACGTATGAAGCCTCGACCGGACTAAGTGGCATGGTGTCACATAGCACATCAAAATCTAGAGGACTACGTACAATCCAAGGATCAGATGATTCCAAAGACTGAGAAGTTGTAGTCGAAATCATATTGACTATGGAAATATGATGCGTGGTAGGAGGAAGTGGTGCAGGGAAGGTACCCATGAGGGTGGAATCTTTTAAAAATACTACACCAACACTTTCATACATGATATTGTGATCTCCAAAGAATGGAATATTGTTGGTAGCGGGAGCGCGAGCGTTGAGTGTACATAAATCTAACTGATCGACAGTGACAATTTTTCCCTGATGAGGAAATTGTACGCATCGAAACATGGACGAACATACGACATTCATAGCATAAAACCAACTTCTTCCAAGTAACAAGTTGTAATCGAAGGGAGAATCGACCACCTCGACGTCAACAAGGACGGTTTTACCATCCAACTGGACGGACAGGGACTGGAAAAGTCCATAGGGATGAAAAAATCTCCCATCGAATGCACGCAACATTGTTGGGGATTTGTTAAATGCAGGTGATTTTAAACCTTTCCAATATGCTAAAGACATGACACAAGTAGAGGCTCTCTCATCCAAGATAGTTCGGTGAATTTGTTGATTGTGAACAACAACATGAATTTGGAAAGCAAGTTGGTGGGAGAATTGAGACGTAAAATTGTCCAGGTTAAACGTGATATTGTTTGACGACTCAGGATCAAAAGCGCCAATAGTATCCAAGAGAATGCTACGTTGACTGGGGCAGTGCTGTAGAACTTCTAACGCAGACATAGCGCACGATGCTTGAGGTAAATCTTCAACAATGTTGTAGTTATGGGCGGCACGTGAACTAGGATTAAAGGTAGATTTATGAATAGTGCTCTTAGGAGGGCGTAATATAGATTCGAATGCAAGTTTCTCGATCTGAAATGATCCAGACAGAGGACTAATAGATGGAGGACTAACAAAGGAGGGTGATGGATCCGGTAAAGTACCGTTAGTGGCCTTTCCTTTGTCAGGTTTAACTAGTGTGTCGTAGGTCATAGAGAGGGTGGTTAAATCAATACCATTAAATAGATAAATATGGGCACTTGTCGAGGCTTCATCCTGAGAAGGGTGGCTGGAACTGCCCCCTGGAGAGGGGGTTTGAGAAACCATAGATTGTTGATGAGGAAAAGGCTGAGTAAGCACAACAGGTTGGGAATTTCCCTTGAAGAGTTTGGCCACTTCATCGCGATGTGGACAGTCTCGAGTGTAGTGATTGTCACCACAAATAAGACATGGGAATTTCGGCTTTCGTTGTGGTTGATTTTCGATAGAAGGTGGTGGGTTTTGAGCTTTTGGTTGTTCGTTGTTATTCTTCTTCTTGGGTTTGTTCTTTGTCTTCTTCTTACCTCCGGATTTTTGTGAAGGGGAAGATTGAACTGCATTCACCTCGGAGATTTGAGTTTGGGGGGAGGTAGAGGAGGGTGCGGTCGAATTGGGAGTGGATGCTGGAGCAGATCGATTTTCCGTTCCAGTCGATTGGGAAATAGATTGGGTTTTGACAGAGCCGATAACTCCACCCGCATGTGACGTGGATGACGATTTAGATGGATCGATATTTGCACGAGTAGCATTTGGGATCAACTCATACAAAGTACCAGATTGGGAATAAACCAAATCTAAGTACTAAGCCCGAGCAATGGTGTCTTCCTCGGTGACTACACCACCCATGGCGACATCACGAGAAATCGGGGGTAACAGTGATTTATTAAGCCATTCCGCCAATAATTGGTCAGGAATGATTACTTTGATCAACCTTGGCCGTCGTCTTTACTCACGAATATGATCAAAGATATGCACGGAGTTAGTCTGACAAAGGGAGGTCAAGAGTTTGGTACCCATCTTGTATCGAATGGGTAGTTGAAAGTGCATGATAAAGGACATGGCAAGGGAGTTGAAATCTTGGAAAGAACCACATGGAAGTTCGATATACCACTTGGCTGCTGAGCCCATAAGTGTTCGCTGAAAAAGATGTAAATGTATAGAATCGTCCATTAAGGAGTTCGATGAACACCATAAATGGAAAGTCATCACATGATTGTTCGAGTCTTATCCATCTTTACCATCAAAATTTGAAATATCGGAAGGTAATTTAGTAGGGATGACTGGCCAATAAGGATAATGCAATATAGGATCATTGGTTAATTGAGACAAGTTTGGTAGATTCAGAGTCACGAGAAATGGTAGTTGTCGGTTAACGTGAGGATGATATCGGTGTGGCATAGGGTCACCAGTAGGACCGTAAACTGGGTTAGGTGGATAATTGTATCCAGTAGGTCCTACATACAGTTGTTTCTGACTAGAATAAACAAGATTCGATGATGGTTGAGAAACATGAGGATAGGGAGGATAACCTGATGGGTTCTGAGGATTATAAGTCGGTTGCTGGGTTTTCCCATAAGGAGGATAGACATTTTGTCCATAAGGAGGATAAGGTTGTTTTTGTCCTTGAGGATGTTTCCCCCCAAGGAATAGTGGATTTCACGGAAAAGGAATGTGCCAAGGATTTGGTGTCACATTCTGTCCATACAACGGGTTAGGGACTCCAGTCTGATATTGCCCCCCAAGATGAGATTGTGTCCCCATTTGAGTTTGACTTCCAAATGAAGGTTTCCCCCCAACATGAGGTTGAGTGCCCAGAGGGATCTGAAAACCAGAAAATGAATGACCAGAGACTCCAACAAGATTAGAGCCACCAAGACCAGTTCCTACAAACAAAGGTGTAGGGATAGAACCTCCAGGTGTAACCTAGGTAGTGTTGGTAATGGAAGGATTCAAAGCTCTATACCCAAGTGGAACTGACGGATTTGGTCTAAGTGGTATTCCAATCGGAGCCTGGGATGGTGTCACATTTCCGGTGGGAATTGTAGCAATATGCGGGACCATAGTGGAATGGGCCATCTGTATACTAGGTTTTGAGTGAGAACCAATCAAAAATTGGTCTGCAACGGTGATGACATTACTGGTCGTACCAGTAAAGTGATTTAAAGGTATCATGTAACTAACAAACGTCTCGGGCACTTGTGATTCCATAGGTTGATCGAGACTTTCTCCTAGGTTACCATATAGATCACGTACTGTCAAAGGGACATAACCAAAACTAGAGGTTCTAACAGTATGAGTCGGGGTCCTAAATGATTCACTTTGGAAAAAATGATCCTTTGCTTCAGATCCTGCGTTAGGTCCGGTGGGTACCTCTGTATCCTCAATAACAACAACCTCTCCAGACGAGTTCAACTGCAGCAGATATGGTTCTCACCTAATACTCAAAGTTGGGTTGATTAGAAAAGCTTCTGAAGAATCAAAAACAATTTAGAACTGTTCCAAAGAGTGTGTGCTTCCAACCTCAGAGCCTAGTTCGTTATGAGCCTCAGGAGGGTCTTCTGAAGAGTTGGGAAGCAAAGGTAGATAATGTTGGATTACTGAGAGGGGGGGTGAATCAGTAATAGAGAAATTTAACCATATAATCCAAGTGTTATATCAATGAAGCATTATTATCCAATAACTGCAGAGTAAATAAGCAATGAACAAATGAACAATCATAC
>ML823507.1:9550-21218 GCA_009831015.1 Picea engelmannii
GCATCTTCCCTTACATAAAGGTCTTGTATCTTGTCCCAAAGATCTTTTGATGATGCACATGATCCCACCTTGGATTTCACTGAATCTGTCAATCCATCCAGGATGGTATCTATTGCCAATTTGTTGTTCATTTTTGCTTCCTTTTGAGCTACAGTCTTTGGTTTCTTCAAAGCATTGTATCTTGAAGCAACTGAGAACCAAACATATACCGCAAGAGATTTCAAGTATGTTTCCATTCTATTACTCCAGTATTCAAAATTGATTCCATCAAATTCTGGAATCCCATTTGGAATTTTGTCTTCCATTTCTTCTTAGGATCTTCCTTCCAGTGGTTAAACTGTACTGAAGGTAACTCCCTCTGATACCAATTGTTGGTACTGAGAGGGGGGTGAATCAGTATCAAGTACAATTTAAAAAAAAAATCAACTTATACTTAAACCATTCAATTATATCCAATGAGAAATGAACAATAGTATAACATTTACACCAATACACCACAGTACACCATGCACAATATATGAGAAATAATAAATAGTTATTGTTCAAGGGAAGTAATGAATTCCAAAGGTAGCTACAGCTTCCAAATGTAAAGGGAGGGATAAACCTCCAAGAGGAAGATACAATCCTCCCATATCAAGAGAGAGTTGAACTCTCCATCCTTTCCCCTTCCTTCCACCCAAGAGTACATGAGAGATAATAAAAATTTACATTAAATCATCACCATCAACCAATCATCACATAGAACCTGATAATGCTTCCTGAGAATTCTTCAATTTATGCAATTCTTCAATTCTTGGAGTACTCTGATCTTGTAGATAATATTACACAATGTATTCTCTGAAACTCCTTCAAGTTTCACTCCTTGAATCCTCCCCAAAAAGAAGTTATAGAAAGAATGGTAGACTTTATTCAATTCTAGTCTATTCAGGAGACTGAACTTGTCTAGAATGCCCTGCACTCAATATTTAACATCAGATTCTAAAACTTGCACACAAGAAACTACAGTCTGTACTCTTTCCAATGAAATTTGTCCCACATCATTTTCATTCTCGATGAAGAAGTTATTACTGGTTTACCCATAACACCTGTTTATTGACTAGCTTCAGGACTCGTCACAAACCCTATCTTCCATAGAGTGTATCTCCATAATTATAGTGAATCAAAAGCTAAATTTTTTACCAGAGGTACCTTGATATGTCTTATCAATACCATAGAAATTTCACCATCTGAATCGTTCTAGAAAAAAAGTTATAGCAAAAATGGTAAGATGACATGAAAATAACATACCTTAGAACACATCACCAAAAGACTTCATCCTCCCTTGAAATCCGGCCTTCTTTACTTCTTCTTTCCTCTGAAATTCGACTTGTATCAAATGAATGTATAATGATGTTTATTTATACCATTTATGTAACTTCCTTTTAACATTAGGGCCGACCTAACACTTTCTTATTTTGTAATTATTTTCTTTAATTATCTTCAGGGCCTACAGGTACTTCCTTCTTCAATTCACTTTGTCATCTTCAAAAATTCATTTCTCCTCAACCATGAGGATCCATGTGACATGCCACATACCACTAGAAACAACATGATGTATACTATCCATTCATGGGTGTTGTGTATCTATGTGCATTTTCCTTCATGTCCAAATACCTTTATCAATCTTGCGGTCCAAAACCCATGACTAGGGTTGACATCAATGACAACAACCAATCTTCCAACATGTCTATGGGTGCATTTTCCTTATGATTACCTCATCATTTTGAAAAGTGACTTTTGTTATTAATAGTTGAGATTATTCATTGAAAAGGGTTGACATCATTATGCATGATACTAACCTAGTTGATTTAACAAGTTCTTATCCAAGTTCCTCTTTATAAGTTTCTCTTGGGAAGTATTGATGAAAAACCTCATGTGGTTGACCACTCCTGTAAAACCTTAATGGACTTTCATGAGAACCCTAATAGTGTCAACTAGAGGGACCTCTTAGTCATTATCTGAGATGTTCTATTATACATTGAATAGCTGATATTTAAGGCTAATGTGGATGATGTCACCCTTGGGATAAATAAAAACAATCAATTATGTGTCTAATAAATCTTGAACACTCTTGTACCACCTGCCTTCCTTATACTCTAAAGATGTCAATGAACAATATACATCATTATAAATATTTTGAGTAACATAATAAAAGGAAGTATCTGTAAGTACAAGTAAACCTATCAGGGTATTGAACATGCCTACTGAAAGTGGGGCCATTTTTGTATGGTACTAAGGTAAAATCATCAGGGTACTGAACAGGCCTGCTGACAATGGGGCTATGCTAGGTAAAGGGAGTTGAAAAACATACATTGGCACACCTAAAACTAAATAAAATCCCTTGGGTCTCATTATGAAGAAATCATTATTAAAATCAAGGCTAGGATATGAACTTTATATATCTTGGATGGTGCCCTTAAGAACCTTCCAGTATCCACTTTAGGGTTCTATATTTTAAAATAGATCTTTTTTCATTGAAGTGGGACCGTCAGTTTAGGTAATTCACCCTACCTGAACAAGAAGAGATTTATTTCTAATAATCTTGGATAAGAGACAATTTAATCATCTCAGGAAGTATTATTTTATGTGTTCCATTCTTCTAATGGAATGAAACCATAACTATGTCACTTTATTTTAAAGGTAATCTAGGCAGGGGGCTATTAGTTAAAATTGTTATGAAATCTCTCGACCAACATATTATAATCATATTAGAGTCACATATGAACATTTTCTTCTAATTATTACTCACAACAGGTTGGATATGAGTTTGTGTCAAATCATTAATGATCAAATCTACTACTCATGGTTAGACACGATCAGAACAAGTTGTTTGTATTGTTATCCCCATTTTGTGGATAACTAAGGAGATGATGCCTCGAGGCCCTGAGGTTGCAAATATGGAGTTTCGAGAGACTACATGACCAACAATACCCTTTGCATAGATGGAAAACCCACTCACCACCACAGATGGTCACATGTTTACAGATGTCATCCACCACATCAGTTGGTTTCCGGAAGGAAGTGGGCCTTGCTTCATGAGGTACAAGTCAATATTATGGTGAGCATCATTTCAATATCTAAGCCATTTGATTATGTTGTATATTAGATTTCTCTAGATTTCATGATATGTGTTTGGATATTATGCCTTTTTCCCTACTTCACCTTCATGGTTGACATTGTTCCCTAGTAAGTGGTCTTCTTTAGGAATGGGTTTTTTACTGGGAAATCCCTTAATGAGCCATCGTACCATTCCCAACCATACTTACAATTTTCCATATTTATTCCCTTCCATTTAATTATCTCTTGGGATTTTAGGGTGTATTGACCCAAGAAGGGGTTGTCTCTCATTCTATGGGAAGAAGGGGCTAAAGTCCTAGAGGGGTTGGTGTTGGGTAAAATATAAAAGCCTTATATAAACCTTCCATATGCTTCGCCCAGGGATCACCCAAGAAAGCAATGAAACACTTATCTTTGAATAAAATGGGACCCACAATGATTAAAAGGTTAGTTTAAGGATAAGAGGTCTCATCATGAGATGACCTATCACATCCATGGATATCTAGTGGTATGACATTGTCATCATCTGGTCACCAAACCAGGGAAATGGATCTCAGTTGCATGGATGAGAGAAAGGGGTTCTCATCATGAGTCAACCTTCTCATTTCCATTAGGCATTTGTGGGTGACATTGCCACCACCTGGTCACCATTGACCAAGTCAGGGCAGTGACCTTCAAACTCCCCTTATGCTATTATGAAATAAAATATAAAGAAATAAAGATAAAAGGCAATTGATGTGCTTGGAAAAAGTGCATTACAAATGAAGGTACCACACACCCTCTACAAAGGCACCCATGAATGAGACAATATGACCCCTAGTATGTCATGAGCCCTTTACCCATTGAGTCTTGACCCCGTCCACCTCATACACTTTACATGTCTTAGAGAGGGACCTCTTGGAAGCTCTCCTTGACCTAGGGCAAGATCTACCCAATAAGACACTTCATCAACCCTCCCATACTTAAGCTTGACAAGTCACATAGTGTCTTTGAGATGTTAATTGTTTGATATGGTGATCGTTGATGCACATGCTTGGATGTCTTATTTATTTATTGGATTAACTTATCATGCTGTTATTACTTGAGATCCTCGGAGGGCGTGTTCATTTGTCTTTGCAAGACCTAGATGGTGGAAACTTTTGGAAGAACAATCCTAGCTTGGGCTTCTATGGGGCTACAAGACCACAGGTTGGATGTCAGGGGACTGCATTCCAGAAGAGAGAGATCATACTTGGATGGCCTTGATTATGACTTGGAAAACCTAGCCCACTCCCTACTTGCCAAATGATTTTCCCAGGAGGGAAAAAACATTCCATTATTGAGCTTGACATCATGATATTGGGGGGTTAGGGCATGTTGGTGAGGTGCCACTCTTTGACACATGGATGTTTGAGGAGGAGAAGGGTATTCATCATGTATGAGTGCCAATATGATTGACGCATTGGCTTTGGAGGCCCATCCACGCTTCTCCAACACCAATGACTTCCTCAAAGTGGCAAAACGTCCCCTAAAGGGGTGACATCATCCTAAATTAGAGTTTAATTTGTAAAAAAGATGAAATTTTAAGTGAATTGTTTAATATTATTTTGTTAAGGGAGAAAGATTAGGGTTTTTGACCCCTAATCTTGTGTTTTACTCCTTATTTTGTGGACAAGCTATGTTAGCTAAATTTTGTATAAATAGAGATCATAAGATCTCATTTTAATCATAATTCTCCCTCTTATGGGAGGCTTGGTCTAAAATTTCCGTCCCTCTTGTCTATTTAGGATCTTGTGAACTTGTTTTATGGCTATGTTATGAATGGTTAATGGAATAAGTGATGCGCTAGCATTGGAAGGTTATTTTCTAGCTCTTGTGGTGGATTGTCTTGGAATTTCTCTTGATCTTGGTATGGCTTTCTACTATTATGCTATCATTTTTTCAAGTTCAAGTATTGTTATTCTAGGATATAGGTGGGAAGTATAAGGGTATACACTCCCACCATAGTCTTCACCATTTTTTTGCTTCATCTCATTAATTACAAGGGTTTGCTAAGATAAGTATAAGGGAATACACCCTCTTAGCTTAAACCCTAGCTTAGAGAAACTTTCCTTGGGGAGTAAAATGGCTTACACCCCCAAGGAGGTAGCTTCTCTAATATCCTTGTGACTCCATTAAGCCAATAGTAAAGGCACTAGCCATTGATTTGTTGCATTGGAGAAATAAAATATTGCATTGGGAAACGTGATTTTTGGTCATTTTTACTTCTTGCAAAGTGGATTGTTTTCCTTCTGCCTTGGCAGCCTCACAACCACTAGGGAATCCCCATATAGGGGATACTTATTTATTTTGTTACAAAATTTCATATTCATCCATTAGGGATGTATAAACCCTAACTTAATTACTTTAATAACTCTCTTATCAACCATTGGTTTTTGCTCAAAGTTTGCACACTTACTCCCCTTATCCTAGCACATGTTTTGGCATAGTTTGAGGATATTTAAGTGGTTAATTTTATTTTTGTAATACATTTAATGTTACATCCATAAGGATGATCTAATTTTATGCAGACAAGTGTTTACAACAACCTTATCTTTTGTGCTACAATATTGGATTTTCATCTTGAGTTTAGCTAGTCTTTCTCTTGCAATTTCTACTTGATCTCTAGCACTTATTGAGAATATTATAACACCATTTTATTGATGATATACTATCATCTATTGCCACAAATTAGAAACAAAAATCTTAACTTGTTGATCCAACTAACATATACTATTACAAAGTGTCTTTTCTTGTGTCTCGGGCAGGTACAATCATTCAGAGAAGTGTTATACCTATGGGGAAAAAATTACTTGAATTTAAAGGAATATGTTTCCACCTTTCACTCCAATTAGACTTTACCTATAGGGGATTCATTTCCACCCATATCCATCTCCATATCAATCCCCTTAGGGTCACCAGGATCGCCTCCCTAGAGTGACCTAGTCACCCTTGAAGTGTGGGACCTACATCGAGGTGACATTGGGTGTAGGATTCCAAAGTTGTAGCACTTGTTCCGTGGTTGGGTCGGGATTTTCCAAAACTACAACTTGCACTATAACACATACTACTTCATTTCCATCATAACTGTAATTTGAAAATTATAATAAAATATGCTCCTCTGAATGACGTTGTCATTCAAAGGAGCATCATTATAACCACTATATCATTTACGAACCCTTGTTATTATACCAATTTTTCTGCTCAGGTTCATTACTCTTCCTAGGTTGGTTACTCTACCTAGGTCTATTACCCTATTCCAGTAAGAAACCCTCTTATTGAGAAACCCCGGTTCACTTTGTTAAATTGAGAATTTCTTTCAAGATAGGAATGGTGGTTGATCGCCATGAACCCGTGTCTACGATATTTCGAGAGATGGAGGAATATAAGGAATGAAAAGAAAAGTTTGAAAGGGATAGATGGGTAGCCTTTCTAGAACAATTTCAAGGACACCATGATGAAATGTCCCAGTATTTTTCACAGAGTTATGATGGTGAGACCGTTCAGTTGGGGATCTTAAAGATGCAGGTGACCGAAGCTTATATAACAGAGGCCATTGGCTTACCACTAGAAGATGGAAGTTCTTGTCACTCCAAGTCACAATAGGCGAAACTCTGAAATGGAGCTTAGATCAATGGTCCACGTCTTTTGGTGTATTGAAGGTCATGATCTTTTTGTGATTTTGCAAGTCTTCATTGTGTCTGCATCGGGATTTTGAGATTTCTCGAGCTTGCTTCACCTTGCACTTTTAAAGATCGTGCAGATTCTCCTGGATCCTACGATGGTTGATCCTCACGCTCGGATATAAGGACCAAGATCTATCCTCCATATCTACACTCTCTTCTTGTCTACATTGAGATCTGAAAATCATCGAGAATTATGAATTGTTGATCCAATGATCACTGTTGCTTCTCCTCCCTCATTATCACTACGTTGTTTATCATGCTGATCTTTTCCATCGCTATTCTTGCCAACAATCTTCTGCACTATCTCTTCTGAGCTTATTCGAATCTTCTTTGCAGCGTCTTCTCATAATGCCCATATATTACATACTTTCTGTACTCATGCTATCTTCATTGCTGTACTTGCCATCAATGACAAGCATTCGATGTCTGTTAAATATTTTCCAACAATCTCCCCCTTTGGCATTGATGGCAACACAAGCACCCACATGCATTCGAACTCTCCTCTGACTCTCCTCCTGGATTCTTTTCTCCCTATTTGACATCAATGTCAAAGAAGAAACATGCTCCCCCTAAGATGTTGCAAAACATACTCCCCCTGTCAATTATGAGCATCTTGGAAATACACCAGATATTCAATAAGTACTCCCTCTGACTAGGTGAACAGATTAGACACAAGAAATTATAACCCCCAACTTTTGATGAAGATATCCAAAAGGGGTTGTTGCTAATGGTTTTGTAAATATATCTGCAATATGTTCTGTAGAAGGTATATAATTCAGTTGAACAATTATGTTTGTAACTTGTTCTCTGAGAAAATGGTACTTTAGTGGAATATTCTTAGTCTTGGAATGAAGAACATGATTCTTGGAGACACTAATGGCACCGGTGTTATCAAAGTAAATTGGAATGGGATCAATGTAAGTTACCTTCAAATCTGCAAGAGTTTGTATCATCCATAAAATTTGTGTGCAGCAAGTAGCAGCAGCAATGTATTATGCCTCTGTAGTTGATAATGATATGGATCCTTGATTTTTACTAAGCCATGCTACTAATGAGTCACCCAGAAAGAATGCTCCTCCACTGGTGCTTTTTCTCTCATCAACACAGTTTGCCCAGTCTGCATCTGAATAAGCAGTTAACTGGAAATTCTGATTTATGGGATACCACAGACCATAAGTCATTGTTCCCTTCAAGTATTTGAATATCCTTGTGACAGCTACCAAATGACTTTGTTTAGGTGCTGACTGATAACGACCTACCATTCCAATAGCTTGCATTATATCCGGTCGTGATGCTTTGATGTACAAAAGACTTCCTATCATAGAGTGATATGACATTTGATCAACATCGGGTGAGATATCATCTTTACTCAGCTTGCAACCAACCACCATAGGTGTACTAATAGGAGAGGAATCCTCCATCTGAAATTTATTTAACATCTCTTTCAAATATTTTTATTGAGAGATAAATATTCCTGCAGAACTCTGTTTTACTTGTAAGACAAGAAAATATGATAGTTCTCCTATCATGGACATCTCAAACTCTGTTTGCATAGAGTTAGCAAACCACTGGATAGATGATTCATTAGTACAACCAAAAATAATATCATCTACATAAACCAAAACAACAAGTAAATTATCACCTTCAAACTTAATGTAGAGATTGTTGTCAACAATACCTTTCTTGAACCCTTTGTCTTGTAAAAATTTGTCCAGTCTATAATACCAAGCTCTGGTGCTTGTTTCAGTCCATATAATGCCTTCTTCATCTTGAAAACATGATTAGGATTATCTGTCAATGAGAATCCTTCAGGTTGCTCCATATATTCTTCTTCTTCTAGATCTCCATTTAGAAATGTTGACTTAACATCCATCTGATAAAATTTAAAGTTCTTATGACATGAATAAGAAAGAAACATTTTGATGGCTTCCAATCTTGCCACTGGTGCAAAAGTTTCATCAAAGTCCTGACCTTCAACTTGTGCATATCCTTTACAGACCAATCTGGCTTTATTTCTAACAAATTGTCCTTTCTCATTCATTTTATTCTTGAACACCCATTTGGAACCTATTACATTTTTATCTTCGGGTCTAGGGACACGATCCCAAGTATTGTTCTTCTCAATCTAATCAAGCTCTTCATTCATTGCTCTAATCCAATCATCATCCTGGCTAGCTTCCTCAAAATTTTTAGGTTCAGTCATAGATAAAAAGGAAACATGAGATTGTTCTGAGTCTTTAATCAATTTCCTTCTTGTCTGAACTCCTTTATTTATATCTCCAATTATCTGATTTTCAGGATGATTCTTTCTAATAATTCTGAGAGGTGATTTTGCTTCTTTCTGCTGATTTGTGTCAGTTTGAGTATTCATATCTTCATCTGATTTAGATTCTTCCTTTTCTGATCCTTGGACCTGTTCATCTTCATCTTCAACTATATCTTTTGTTCTTGGTTCAGCACTGCCTACATTCTTGATTGAGATTTCTTCATCAACTTTTATGTCTATACCATCAACTAGTTTATGCAGTCTCTTATTGTAGCATCTGTACCCTTTACTATTTGTAGCATAACCCAAGAATATACCTTCATCATTTACTCCCGAAGACTTTAAAATTATTTATTGAAGCAGGTCTTCCAAACCATAGTTCATAAGGAGTCTTGTCACTATGTGTCCTAAGATGAGCTTTGTTAAGGATATGAACAGCTGTATGAATTGCTTCCACCCATTATGTCTGAGGTATGTTCCTTTTATTCATCATTGATCTTTCCATTTGCTGTACTGATCTATTCTTCCTCTCAACAACTCCATTTTGCCGTGGAGTCCTTGGAATTTTCTACTCTCTTTTGATCCCATGTTTATCACAGAAATCTTTGAAGTTCCCTAAACTAAACTCTCCTCCTCTATCAAACCTTACTGCCTTTAATCTTTTTCCTATTTGATTCTTAGTCAAAGCCTTAAACACTTTGAATTTTTCAAATGCTTTAGATTTTTCTTTCAAAAAGGCAACCCAAGTTAGTCTAGAATAGTCATCAATAATCAACATAAAGTAATTTTCTTTTCCTATACCTTCTTTCCTTGATGGTCCACATAGATCCATATGTACTAACTGGAGAGGTTTTTCTGTTGAAGGAAAGTTTTTAGATTTGAACTGAGTGCGAGTAAGATTTTCTATATGACAGGGTTTACAAATAGAGTCATATGGATTTGATATCTTCAGAAGATCTTTTACTACCCCATTGTTTTTGAGTTTGATTATGTGATCAAAATTTAGGTGACCAAGTCTCCTATGCCACAACCAACTTTCATCATATTTGCTTAAGTGGCATTCTTCTTTTTCTTCTTTTAATACATAGACATTGTTTTCTGTTCTTATATCTTTTGCAACTAGCTGTCCTAAATCCACAGATTTTATTCTACAGTCTTTAGAGGTAAAAACAACTTCACACCCTCGGTCACAGACTTGACTGACACTAAGCAGATTATGTTTCAAACCTTCTACAAACAATACATATTGAGATTTCCTTTTGCCATTACTCAAACTTACAATTCCTTTACCTTTTATCTTTCCTGGTGCATCATTTCCAAAAGTTACATTCCTTGATTTGCTTTCACTTAGAGTTAGAAACTTACTTTTGTCTCCATTCATGTGTTTGGAGCATCCACTGTCAATATACTAGGGATATTTTTTTCGTTGGGTTGATAGCACTAGTCCACACTTGTCATGTACTTTCTTCTTCCAAAATTTGACATTTTCAGTAGTGGGGATCAAATCTGACTTGTAATTCTTTAAGTGACAGTCTACAGCTTTATGTCCATAATTATGGCAGTTGTAACATTCTGGTTCACTGAATAATAGATCATAATGATTTTTATGCTTATAATTGTTGTTGCGTTTCACCTGTGTCCTTCTCCCAGTCATCACATGATTTATAATCTATGATTGTTTGTTGCTTGGTTGTCTCAATCTTTGTTGTGGAAGATAGTTATTCATTGAATATCTTGATTGTTCATATCTAAATCTTAAAGAGCAGTTTATAGCTTTGTGACCAAAATTAGATAAGAAAAAACAATAACCATAGAAAAAATCTTTGTACCTTGAAAACATATGTCTTATTTGAGGAGGTTGATTTCTTTCATGCCGATAATCTTTCTGATCTACAAATTTGGTTGTGGTGCTTTTTCTTTCATTCCTTCTTGGTGGATGATTTTCCTTCTTTGTTTTTGCAGAGGGACTGTTGTCAATGTTTCAGGATTTGAAAAACTTGATAGGTTCTATATTACTTGGATCATCACTACTTGATCCTTCTTCATATCCCAATCCAACTTTCAATTTTGAATTTCTTTGTTGATTTAGAATGGAGGTTAATCCTTCTGAGGCTTTAATACTTGGCAGATTTTGATGACACAATTCCTTAAACTTCTCCATTTTGTTTCTTGTTTCTACTATCTCTTCTTCTAAGGCTTCACAACTGGATTTCTTCTCTGACAACTGTTGTTTTAGTATGTATTCTATTTTCTTTGCCTCTTCTAATTTCACTTTCAGCAGGGCAAAGTCTTCATCAGGCTATTTACTGTCTTTCTCGAACTGAATCAACAATTTTTTTTTCTTTCTGTTCTTAATTCTGAGTCTGCCAGTTTCTTCCAGTGCACTGATTCGTTCTCCTTCCATATCAACCATAAATTCTTCATCATTATCATCACTGCCTATGCTTTTATTATCATAATCCTCTTTTTCCATAAGCATGAAGTCACTTTCCTTATCTTCACAGGAAGAGTCATTATCGATATCTTCTGAGGAATTGCCATTATTTGCAACCAAACTTTTCTTCTTATTATATTTCTTGTATTTGTACTTCTTTTCATCATC
>ML823507.1:21722-40707 GCA_009831015.1 Picea engelmannii
TCCTTTTTCTGATGGGGACACTTAGATGCAAAATGACCTATCTTACCACAGTTAAATCATTTGAAGGGAAACTTCCCTTGATATTTTCCTGATCCTTTCTTTAACCTTCTCACAAATTTTGCCTCAATATCATCTAATTTTGAATCAGTATTCTTGTCTTCTTTAAAAGATGTTTCTCTAGTACTGGATTTCTCTCTGTTAATTCTCATTTCATATGCATTTAGAGTTCCTAGGAGTTGATCAATGGACAGAGTTTTAAGATCACTTAGTGCTTCTATTGCAGAGACTTTTGAATTAAATTTATCAAGCAGAGATCTTAAAATCTTCTGAACTAAAAATGGTTCTTCAATCTTCTCACCAAGACCCTTCATGGCATTTACAAGTTCTTCAACTCTTAAAAAATACTTTCTAATTGTTTCATATTCATTCATCTTTAGTTGTTCAAATTTCAATCTATATGTTTGAAGTTTGGCATCTTTTACTTTCTCATTTCCTTCATAACTGCTAATAAGTTTATCCCACATTGCTTTGGCAGTTTCAAGATGCATCACCTTTACAAACTCAGCTTCAGCAAGTCCATTCAAGATAGAATTCATTCCCTTAGCATTAAAACTAAACTCTAACTTATCGTCCTTGGAGGCTAGCACAACAAGCTTTGTATATCCAGTCTCTACTACATCCCAAACATCAACACCCAAGGCCATTAAGTATGTTCTCATTCTAATATTCCAGAAGGAAAATTTGTTCCATCAAACAGAGGGGGCTTAGAGGCTGAAGTCCCTTCATGACTTGTCATGTTTAAGCTTACAGATCTACCTTTGAATAAAAGGAACCCTCTCTGATACCAATTGTTGAAATTACTAAGACAACTGAGAGGGGGGGTGAATCAGTTGTTATTATGCTTAAACAATTTTAAATCTATTAATACATTCTTAATCTTTCTTCAAGTGATCATCAACATTATACAACATATGGACAATAAAAGTAATGAGCATTAGTCACACATAAGGTATACACAGAGACAGATTTTCACGAGAAAACCCATAAAGGGAGAAAACCTCTTCTTCTTCGAAATGATAGGCAGTCTTTTAAGTTTTGTACATCATCTATAATTGAGCACCAACTCAATGTGAGTCTGCTACCTCTGTTTTACAAGCTCCAACTTGTTTGAGAGGATGAACTCTCTAGTTTCTCTAGCACCCACTAGAAGGAAGCACCAACTCCCTTAATGTTCCAACACCAACTGGATGGAAGCACCAACTTCCAGTTACACAAGCTCCAACCTGTATAACAGAGTACACTTGTTGTACCTTGCACCACCCTGCCACCCTAGTTTCTCTAGTTGCAACCAGATGGAAGCTACAACTCCCTGTGTTCAAGCTTCCACTTGAACCTCCGAGGAAAAAATTCATCCCTAGCACCTCCCAACCACCCTGGAATATAAATGAATAATTAAACAACCAACTACACAGATAAATCGATTCTTAGCACTTCTTCTTTGTTCTTTAAATCTGGTTTTCTTCTAACTATTCTGCAATTCTTCTCTTCCTTTGTCTATTCTGCAATTATGTTCTGCTTCAACTTGTTCTATCATTCTTCTCTGCTTCAAGTCTTTTCCTCATCTGTTACTCTTCTCTGAGTTTTATCTCACACACTGCGCATATTTTCAGTCTCACACTGCACATCCTGTGATTTTCCCTTTCTTACAGTTTAATTCATTTTTTTTCCAAAGAAACCAACCGCGCACAGTCTGTATCTTTTTATTTTATGAACCACACGTACAACAGTTACACTTTGCATCTTCTTATCCAAAAGAAAAAATCGTCTAAGCAACTGAAATGCCAATCGATCAGGAATCATGAATCAGTTTTGCTAACTGATTCGTAACTGATAAATTAACTATGAGAGAGAACAATAACCCTTCGATCATATTCAAGTTTATCTGTACCATTGGATGAACTTTATTAATCTTGCCTTTAAATCAGATTTCAGCATTTTGGCATTCCTGTGGCCAAGTGTCTTGACACTTCAAGTCGCGATCTCCGAAACTCCAATACAGAGATTTTTTGCGCTAGCTCCTTCCTCTATATGAGCATGGCCATGACCAAGCACTTATGCATGAAGTGTTTTTCACGAATTTGCATTTCATGAATTTGGAGATGAGGCATCTCGACTCTCCAAGTCGCGATCCCCAAAACTCTGAAATAGAGCTTATCTGAACTGACTCCTTCCCTTCTCATGACCACCGACGATGACCATAGGCTGTGCCAAAAGGTGCTTCATATTTCATGAGTTTATAAACTTCATCGAGTCTGATCGATGGTTGAAATATCCATAGATCCGACAGTCCAGATATTATCGCGATCTCGCATATCGCGAGTTTCCACACCACGCTTCATTGACTCCAAGTCAATGACTTGTCCTATGATTTGACGGTCCAGATCTGATCTTAATTCAATGGCTTAGATCATATCGTGATTTCTCATATCGCGATTTCAAGGTTCTTGTGGTTATGTTTCTTGCCTCTCCAAGTCGCGATTCACAAAACTCCAAAAAGGAGTCGGATCAACAGTCTAGATCACATATTGATCTGACAACTGCGATTAAATCACGATTTCGCATACCATGATTTCGGTGATTATGTTTCTTGCCTTTCCAAGTCGCGATTCGCAAAACTCCGAAATGGCATGGGATCAATGGTCCACGATCTCAATGAATCTATAGTCCAGATCTCATCGTGAATTCACATCTCACGATTCCTTCGATGGAGGTTCTTGTCACTCCACGTTGCGATAGGCGAAACTCCAAAATGGATCTTAGATCAACGGTCCACGATCTCAATGAATCTACGGTCCAGATCTCATCGTGAATTTGCATCTCGTGATTCCTTCAATGGAGGTTCTTGTCACTCCAAGTCACGATAGGCGAAACTTCGAAATGGAGCTTAGATCAACGGTCAGGATCTTTTCGTGATTTTGTAAGTCTTCATTGTGTCTGCATCAGGATCTCGAGATTTCTCGAACTCGCTTCACCTTGCACTTTTAAAGATCGTGCAGATTCTCCTGGATCCTACGATGGTCAATCCTCGCACTCGAATCTAACGTCCGATATCTATCCTCCATATTTACGCGCTCTTCTTGTCTACATTGAGATCTGACAGTCATCGGGAATTCTGAATTGTTGATCCAACAATCACTGTTGCTTCTCCTCCCTCATTATCACTACATTGTTGATGATGTTGATCTTTTCCATTTCTATTCTTGCCAACAATCCTCTGCACTATCTCTTCTGATCTTATTCGAATTTCTCTGCAACGTCCTCTCATAATGCCCATCTATTGCATACTTTCTGTACTCATGCCATCTTCATTGTTGTACTTGCCATCAATGACAAGAATTCGTTGTCTGTTAAATATTTTCCAATAGTTAGATCGTAGGCTGAGGATCTTGGTGCAATCTAGTCCACCTTATATATATCTTACCCAACTGGGAAGAGTTGTAAGCACGCGGTTTTTTAATGACAGAACAACGATACTAAAAGAGTTGAGAGCCAAATCATTGTGGACATAGCCCAAGAGGGGGTGAACCATAGTAAAATTAGTTTTATGTGATTGAATGCATGTATTTATTTATTGTCTCAGTAGATATAGATGGGATAAATGAATGAGTCATTGTATTTCTTGCATTAATTGTTGAAATTACTAATATAACTGAGAGAGGGGGGGTGAATCAGTTGTCTTTGAGCTTAAACAATATTTAGTCTATTAAAAAATTCTTAATCTTTCTTCAAGTGATCATCAACATTATATAGCATATGGACAGTAAAAGTAAAAAGCATCACTCACACACAAGGTATACACAGAGATAGATTTTCATGAGGAAACCCATAAAGGGAGAAAACCTCTTCTTCTTTGAAATGATAGGAAGTCTTTTAAGTTCTATACATCATCTTTAATTGAGAACCAACTCAATGTGAGGTTGCTACCTCTGTTTTACAAGCTACAACTTGTTTGAGAGCACCAACTCTCTAGTTTCTCTAGCACCCACTAGAAGGAAGCACCAACTCCCTGAATATTCCAGCACCAACTTCCTGAATGTTCCAGCACCAACTAGATGGAAGCACCAACTTCCAGTTACACAGGCTCCAACCTGTATAACAGAGAACACTTGTTCTCCCTTGCACCACCCTGCCACCCTGGTTTCTCTGGCTACAACCAGATGGAAGCTACAACTTCCTGTGTTCAAGCTCCCACTTGAACCTCTGAGGAGAAAAGTCCTCCCGAGCACCTCCCAACCTCCCTAGAATGTTAATAAATAAATAAACAGTCAACTACACAGATAAAACAATTCATACCAATCTTTCTTTGTTCTGAAAATCTGTTCTTCTACAAACTGTTATGTTTTTCTTCTCTTCCTCTGTCTGTTCAGCGGGTATGCTCTGCATCAACTCGTTCTCTCATTCTTCTCTACTCCAATTTGTTTTGTTAGTATACTCTGCATTTCATCTCATACTGCACATATGCTCCCTCTTCTCCTGCGCATTCTCTTCTTTTAATTTTCTTACGGTTTCATTCTTTTCTCATATAGAACAACCAACCATACACAGTCTATCTCATTTTCTTTTATACGCAAATACATGACGGTTCAACTTCCCAACTCTTTAGGAAAAAGAAATACAACTGTCTGAACAACTGAAATGCCAACTGAAATGCTAATTGATTTGCAATCATGAGTCCGTTTTGCTAACAGATTCCAAACTAAGGAGTTAACTGTGAGAGAGAACTGTAAACCTCCGATCAACACTTGATCTGACGGTTCATATTACATCGCGATTTCACATATCATGATAGCAGGATTCCTGATGTCAATAATCTTTGACATGTCCAACTCTCGATCCCCGAAACTCCAACAAAGACTGGAATCAACGGTCTAGATTCAACCTTAATCTGATGGCTCAGATTACATCGTGATTTCACATATCACGATATTGGGATTCCTGATGTCAATAATATTTGACATGTCCAACTCTCGATCCCTGAAACTCCAACAAGGGATGGAATCAATGGTCCAGATTCAACCTTAATCTGACGGCTCAGATTACATCGTGATTTCACATATCGCGATATTGGGATTCCTGATGTCAATAATCTTTGACATGTCCAACTCTCGATCCTCAAAACTTCGACATGGTGTAAGTCTGCTAACGTCACATGTGTTAAATAACTGCCACGTGTCACCCTGATTCGTGACTTACATGTGCTTGGCATGTTGAATCAGTCTGACACTTGTCATTACCTGGTTGTGCCACATGTTCCTAGCTGACGTGGTTTGCTGATGTGAGTCGGATCGACGGTTCAGATGTGATCTTGATTTGACGGCTCAGATTACGTCGCGATTTTGCATATCACGAAATCAAGATTCCTGTTGCATTATTTCTTTGACATCTCCAACACGCGATCCTCGAATCTCCGACATGGTGTAAGTCTGCTGACGTCACATGTGTTAAATAACTGCCACGTGTCACCCTGATTCATGACTTACATGTGCTTGGCATGTTGAATCAGTCTGACACTTGTCATTACCTGGTTGTGCCACATGTTCCTAGCTGACGTGGTTTGCTGATGTGAGTCGAATCGACGATTCAGAAGTGATCTTGATTTGACGGCTCAGATTACGTCGTGATTTTTCATATCGCGAAATCAGGATTCCTGTTGCATTGTTTCTTTGACATCTCCAACACGCGATCCTCGAAACTCCGACATGGTGTAAGTCTGCTAACGTCACATGTGTTAAATAACTGCCACGTGTCACCCTGATTCATGACTTACATGTTCTTGGCATGTTGAATCAGTCTGACACTTGTCATTACCTGGTTTTTCCACGTGTTCCTAGATGATGTGGTTTGCTGACGTGCATTGGATCGACGGTTCAGATGTGATCTTGATTTGACGACTCAGATTACGTCGTGATTTTTCATATCGTGAAATCAGGATTCCTATTGCATTGTTTCTTTGACATCTCCAACACATGATCCTTGAAACTCTGACAGGGAATCGGATCAATGGTCCTCATAACCCCCTGAGATGGACGATCCTCCTGCTTTTGGGATTTGTGAGCCCTCTACTCCTTGCACTTTTAAAGATCGTGCAAGTTTTCCTCAATCCAATGGTGGTTAGACCCTACACTCAGATCTAATGCCTGAGATCTATCCTCCTCTTTAGCGCACTCTTCTTGTCTTTATTTAGATCTGACGACCCTCATGCTGTCGAGAATTTTGGATGGGATCCAACGATCAGAAACACTTCTCGAGCCTTCGATCATTTTGTCAATGTTGCATTGCCTTCGATCATTCGATCTTCCTGGACTTATATTCTATTTTCCTCTTGATCATCTCTACTGTACTCAATCCATCATTACTTTTGTACTTGCCATCAATGACAAGCATTCGTTGTCTATTAAATATTTGTCATTCACTGTCTGTTAAATATTTGCCAACATTAATAATGAATAATAGTACACGGTGTTTACAAGTTATGATAGAGTTTCAGGATACAACCGTCACCTCTCGCACTCACTCCTAGGCTGAAAAAACATGAGTGTTGTAGCCACCCATTAAGAATATCTCTGGTGAGACTATACAGTGCACCTCGTGCGCTGTGTTGCCTTCTGTTTTACCAGGAGGGCCGATAGTTTTAGAGGCTTTGTTGGAAACCCGACCATAAATGAACCCTGGGTCAATAAAATCAAACATAATACAAGATAAGAGAGAGAATAACCAACAAATGGTTATGTTGTCGTTGGTAGGAACAGGAGAGGATTGAGTAGATGCGAGGAGGTGGAGAAAAAAAAATATTAAAGCAAAAAAGAAAGCAATGAGACATTATAAGGGGATGTTGAGACCATGGAATCCCACAAAAGAAAAGATTGAAACTTGGATAAGAACAAAAGAGTTGGATTTTTCACAGAAAGATAATAGAAACCCTAGAATAACACCCCACAGATATCTTGAGAAATACGTGTTTATTGATTTACATGAAGTCTTTTTCTATGATTTTCCACATTTATTGCAGGAGTGGATACTAAGGTTGAAGGATATCCATGCAACAAACAAAATCCAATAGTTAGAGTGGACCCTAGTACAGATTGAGCAATTACAACAAGTAAACAAAAATTTCACCCATGTAGTCAATTTTTGGCTCAACAATATTGTGGCAAGATTTATAACAGAGTTTGCAGTCGATACAGTGAAATCATACAACACGGTGGAGAAAGAGTTTCTACGAGGACCTCGAGGAAGGTGCATTCGATCATTGTATACTTCTATTAAAATACTTTTATATAACAAAGGTGTAATGACAATGGAGTAATACAACTAAACTTCCCTACGTGCATGGGGGAAGGGGGGAAGCACTGATAGAAAAAGGAGAAATGGAAGGAAGAAAGGATAAGGGAAAGGAGGAACCCTTGGACCTAATCATGATAGATTACCACCAAATCAAGTGGATCTTGGAAACAACCGAAAATATGCATAGCAAAGTACCCTACCAATACAAGGTGAATACCAAGAAGAGAGTCATATCTATGAGGGAAGGCTTGGAAAGTGATGAGGAAGAGGTAGAGGATCTCCGAGATGTGGAGCAGATTGAGGAAATCTTGCATGCAACATATGAGAGGAAGACAAGAGGTCCAAGAACGGGAACAGAAGGAAACAATCCTATCCATATTAATGTCAGTGTGGAACCCATAAACCCATGTGTGACTAATACACCAAAGAGAACACCGTTGTTTAGACAACCAAAGTTTAGAAGTAGTCAAACAACAGGAAGTACATATACACAAGGAACAAAAATTGGAGGAGCCAGTTCAGGTAACACTAGTCAAGTATCTACACCGCGTGAAGGTAGTAGTTTAGCATTCAAAATGGTAGGACACGATCCCACCATCAAGTTACTAGAATTTCAAGGAGAAGCGGCAGAAGACCCTGAGAAACACTTGTTCATTTGTGCAAAGATATGGGAAGCAAAACATATCATTGATGAATATACCAAAATTGCGCAGTTATCTATTATGCTAAGAAACCGCACAATAGACTGGTACCTGAGCCTAGATGTAAACACTGCACCTGGGACGACAAGGAAACTGAAATACATTAATAAGTTACTGATTAATGAGTTCCAGAAGGCAAGTTCAGAGGATCAATACATGAATGAGATGATCAAAATTAGACAGAAACCAAGAGAATCCGTATGGGAGATTGACGAAAGATTCAAGTGATTGAAGGGAAAGTTGACATATCTCATGACTGATATGCAGCATAGGCATCTGTTCGTCAATTCACTGCTACCACACTTAAAATACCCATTGCGACAACAAAAGTTTTAGACACAGGCATAGGCTCTGCAGGAAGCCCTGCAACTGGAAGAAAACCAGTACCAGCAGATGGACCCAACCATCGAGGAACTAAAACAAGATTTGAAGAAATTAACGTTTCAGCTAAAATAGAATAAGGGAAAGGACAAACGAGAAGTCGTTTGGTGCACTACATGTAGGACGAAAGGACACCACAAAAATGAATGTCCAACATTCGTGCAGTACATGGCAGCAGGAATTCCAAATCCGTTACCAACAAAAGGACTATTGTGCGAAGTCTATAATAAATCGGGCCACGATCTGTATCACTGCCCAATGATGCAGAAATACCAGATAGTCCCAAAGAGTTCATATTGCAACTTTTTCAAGTCAGTGGGTCACGACGACAAAGATTGTAGAACTATGGAATTGACGAGGGAAAGGACATCAGATGCATATAGAGTGTAGGAAGACATGATGACTGGGAAAGTTGCACCATATTTTAATCAAGTTCCATCTCCATACAACATTGTGAAGAAATAGTATAATATTTTGCAACAACCAGATAATACTACACAACCTTAGTAGAATGCCACGCAGTACAACCAAGCGCCTCAATACAACGCGCCAAGAGGAGATCGAGCAGGATACATAGGTGGAGAATGAGCGAGAGGAGGTTTTGGACGAGGTAGAGGACCAATGGTATGTCACAATTGTCAACAAATAGAACATTATGCAAGAGAATGTTCACTTCCACCAGCAACTTGTATGTATTGTCGCGCATCAGACCATGATACAGAAGAATGTCTGACACTATTAGAAAATATTCAGGAAAAAGGAACCAAAACAACCAGAATGTTCAGTGGATTTCAGCCAAAGCGAGGGATTAAGGACGAAACATCAACATAGTTACCCATGGAGGAGCTAAAACAAGAAAAGACGTAGTTCGACAAGAGCCAGTACAGAACCAGTGGGTGAAAAAGAACACTGAACCAAGGAAGCAGTTCGACAAGTAGAATGAGAAGGAGATATTTAAACAAGCTAGATAAGAATTTCAGAAGGAGGGCATGGTGTCCACTTCAACTACGCAGCAAAGCAAGGAAGCGCCATAATACGAGATGCCTCCATTATTGGATCATACCAACAAAATCCAATCTACGAGACAAGTAAAATCAAAGGCTTTTTTCAATCATGTGTAAAAGTATTAAGTGATCCATCATATGTTAAAATATTGCAAAACATATTAGAAATATGTAGTATAGAGACAGAAGGAAAAATCGAACAAAAGACAGCCAATCACCTACATACAAGGAGAAGAACAAGTAGAGAATTCAGACTCAATTCCAATATTAGAGACTTCAACATGGGAGATATCATACTAGATCTAGGATCTGAAGTGAATGTATTACCAAAGAAAACATGGCAATGCATGGGAGAGCCCACATTAGGATATTCACTTGTTCAACTAAAACTAGCAAACCAACACAGAGTCCTACCAATCGGTAGATTGAAAGGAGTGACAACAGACCTGGATGGAGTGTGCACTAAAGCAGATTTTGAAGTCATTGAAATAGTGGATGACACAACACCATATCTAGCATTTCTTGGTTTGGATTAGGCATTTGACAACCAGTCCATAATCAATTTGAAGACAAGAAATATGACATTTGAGTTAGGGGAATACAAGGTCATCACCCCACTAGACCCAACAAAAGGGGAGAGGTTTGTAGAACCTACTTGCTTAGACTTAAAGGAAATGAACCAGTTGTACAGAACAACTGCGCATAGTGAGGATTACATAAACCCAACTGCAGAGGGGATACTCAGTTGGCGAAGCATTACTTCATATGAAATAGACTCAGATACCGGTTTAGAGAACTGGCAACAAAGGCTACACAAAGTTTCCACGAGAGTATGTGCACGAATAGACCGTGCAGTAAGATGGGTAGGCACAAAGGTAAGGGAACCACCAAGTTTTCATGGAATAAATGATTTGGAAACATTCTTGACACAGTATGAAGACGTAGTCTTAGAGAATCAGAGACTAGTAGCACTTGACATAGAACTCAATGCCACACCTACAATATGGTGGGGCAAACATAAAGAGACAATCATAGATTGGTACCAATGTAAGTGGTTATTGCGAATAAGGTTTGGTGCAGAACAAGAAAACAATAAGAAACAGAAGTATGATGGACAAGGGGGACCAGCAGAACACTTTGAGGGAGTGTAGAACATTGTGGAAAATGACACCCCCAAAAGAGTGGCCTCACCATTTCATACACACTCTAGAGGGCATACCAATGAACTGGTATACAGACTAGGAATTGCACAAAGGAACTGTGACCTGGGCGACATTGCAACAGAACTTTACAGTGACTTTATCATTCGAGCATGAGAACCAAAATATAGATGAAACTCTTAAACACATAAGAGGAGTGATATTCATCGAAGAACCTGAATTGAAACTCATAACAGAAGAACAATAGTGGAACAAACAGACAGTCAAAGAACTTTTTTCATGTTACCACATACAAGAGGAAGCACCAGATGAAGACGCTCCATGTGATATTCAGATCGAAGAAGCAGAAGGCAAAAGAGAAGTGGAGGGTCCAACCATAGAATAAGAATTTATTGTTGCACTGATCAAGGTAAATAAATTCAACATTGGGACAATTGAGAACCCCCAAATGGCCAACAATTGATATTACTGGGATGAACAAATGGTAGAAAGCATAACAAAGTTAATGCATGGGTACAACGACCTATTTCCCACAACATTTACAGAGATGAAGGGTATAGAAGGAGATATAGGAGAGATGAAGATACCACTCAGACCTAAAGCAAGACCGATTAGAAAACGACCATATAAACTGAACCCAATATATAAGAAGAAAGTCAAAGTTGAGATCGACAGAATTCTCAAATCCGGAATCATAGAGCCAGTGGAAGAATCAAAATGGATAAGCCCGATGGTAGTTCAGGACAAAAAACAAGGATGGATAAGGGTATGTGTTGACTTGAGGAAGTTGAACGATGCATGCCTTCATGACCCATTCCCTACACCTTTTACGTATGAGGTGTTAGACAATGTAGGAGGACATGAAGCTTACTCACTCACAGATGGATTCTTAGGCTACCATCAGATCAAGATAGCACAGAAAGACAAATACAAGACCATGTTTGCAATAGAATGGGGATCCTACCAGTACACCGTCATGCCGTTTGGAATGAAGAATGCACCAACAATATTTTCCAGAGTAATCATCATCGCATTTAAGGAATTCATCCATCAGTTTCTTGAGGTATACCTGGATGATTGGACAATCTATAGTTTGTTGAAAGACCATGTAGAAGTCTTATGGATGATGTTAGAAATATGCAGGCAGTGCCATATCTCATTGAACATAAAGAAATGCATATTTGGGACACCGTTTGGGATACTATTGGGCCATATAGTATGTAAACAATGTTTACTAGTAGATCCTACAAAGATTGCAACGATTGTTAACTTGCCACCACCGAAAAGAGTCCATCGGCTAAGAGCGACATTGGGACACACAGGGTACTACAAAAAATTCATCAAAGGATATGTGCAGATCACTGTGCCAATGGAAAAATTGTTAAGAAAAGATATAAAGTTTCAGTGGAATGACGAGTGTCAACACAGTCTAGATACCCTGAAGGAAAATATGGTCAATGCGCCAATATTAGTATTTCCAAACTGGGATAAGACATTCCACGTCCATGTAGATGCATCAACCATATCACTTGGAGCTATCTTGGCATAGCTAGGAGCGGGGGATTTGGATCACCCCATATCATTTGCGAGTCAGAAACTGACAGAATCAGAACATAACTATAACACTATAGAGAGAGAAGACCTAGCTATGGTATATGCACTACAAAATTTCAGAAATTATTTATTGGGGAAACACTTTAAGATGTTCATTGATCACTCAGCCCTTAAATACCTAGCCAACAAGCTAGTGTTGGGGGGGAGAATATGTCGATGGTTACTATTATTTCAAGAATACGACTTTGAAGTCATAGTCAAGCCAGGGAAATTGAATGCGGGACCCGACCACCTATCAAGGGTCACAAACAGGGAAGAACCTATGAACTTAGAGGACAACTTCCCGGATGCACAATTATTTTCAGTCCAGATTGTTGATGAATACTTTGCAGATATTATTCATTACTTGAGCACAGGTATTGCACCGCAGGAATACAAAACCGCACAGAATAAAAACTTGGTAGTTTGGGCTGTAGAATATCAACTAATCACATGACACTTATACAAAATGGGCACAAATAGCATCCTGCAAAGATATGTGTTAGAACACGAAAGACCGAGAGTTGTAGCAGAATCCAATGAGGGAATAGTAGGAGGGAATTATGCAGGAAAAGCTACCGCACAAAAGGTATTTTGCGTAGGATTATGGTGGTCGACCATTCATTGAGACTCGAAGGAGTACTTTCAAAGATGCGATGTCTATTAAAGGGTAGGTAAACCTAATAGAAGGTACGAGATGCCATTATGACCAAAAATAACATTGCAGGCATTCAATAAATGGGCAATAGAATTTGCGGGACTAATCAACCCACCAACAAAAAGAACAGGAGCAAGGTACATCATCCCCACGACAGAGTATCTAACAATATGGGAGGAAGCAACACTGGTGAAGGATTGCAGTGCAGAAACAACAACACACTTTCTATTTGAACAAGTAATCACTAGATTTGAATGCCCAGGAGTTTTGATGAGCGACCAAGGCACACACTTCATCAACAACACTATCAATTCTATGACCAAAGAGTTTGAATTCCATCATCAGAAGATCACACCATATCACCCATAGGCGAATGGTATAGTAGAGGCATTCAACAAAATTCTTGAGAATGCACTGACTAAGATCTATAATGTCAACATGGATGATTGGGAATTTAAAATACCATCAGTATTGTGGGCCTATAGGACGACATGCAATAAGTTAGCAGGGCAGACGCCATTTAAACTTGTATATGGCCAAGAAGCAGTAGTGCCATTAGAATTCCTGGTACCCAATTTGTGTGTAGCAACAATTACACACATGACGGAACGAGACACGATACAAAAGAGACTAAACCAATTGATGACCATGGAGGAGGACCAGATCTTAGCAGGGTTCCACCAACAAGTTCAGAAAGCAAGGGATAAATCTTGGCATGAAAGACACATCAAGAAGAAAACTATCAAGGAAGGATATTTAGTATTGATGTATGACAACAAATCCATTCAGCACCCAAGAATACTTAGAATGCACTGGCAAGGACCATACAAAGTAAAAATCGTCACAGATGGATGAGTTGTAAAGTTGAAAGAATTAGCAGGCACAGAACTCAGAGGGATGATAAATGGGAGCTGATTGAAACCGTATAAGGACAATCGACTACCCACTACTTGAAAAGTCACCGTGCAGTATAAAAAAAAGGATATTAAATGGTATGAACAAATGTACAATGCACTGAAATAAGAAGGAGTACAGACATGTAGGAATACAAAATCGGCGAGGAGAAGACCAACGACCAAGCCATCGTGAAAAAAAGTGGGAAAAGTAAAGACGACAAAAGTAGTATGAAATGATGGAGTTATACGGAATTGAATGTCGGAAAGGACAGAGGGGATGTCGCATTAATCGCACCAACTAGAGACGACAAGGGAAACTAATGGAGAGTATGAAAGAACTTGAGGTGCATTGAACCCATAGTTAAAGTAGTGTCTTCGATGAGCTTCATGTGATTCCCATACAACGCACAGATGCAAGAGAAAAGAGTTATTTGAAAAAAGAGAATAGACAGAGAGAAATAGAGGCTAAGGAGCAAAAAGTGGAGTTCACAAAGGGCACATAAACCATTCATACCTAACAAACGTTCGAAACTCACTACCATGGCACCACCAAAGCAATAAGAAGGGAGATAAACTGCTAGAAAACCCAGAGTTTGAACCAAGGAATAGGTACAATTGGAAGAAGGAGAACAACAACTATCAGAAATCATCAATATCGATGAAATACCATCCCCAAACATAATGACGGTGGAACCCACACTTGTGGTGGAAGAAACCCAACAACTAACAGCGGAGGGTATGAATGTAGATATGCCAAGAGAGGCACATGAGCAACAAAACCAGGACACAGAAACCCTAAAGGAGGTTCAACTAGAGAACACTGAAGAAACTCTGAGATTCAATGGGATGGTGTCGAATCATGAGGTAGTAGTTGAGCCAGATGAGTCTCAAACCACCATGTCAAACCACCCACCGAAAGGATTAGTAGAAGATGTCACAGACTAGTCAGAATGGTATTTCGAAGTACAAACGGTCACCGCTGGAACCTCGCGCCAGCCACCACCAAAGAAATTCAAGTAGCAAGTACCTAGGTCACCTCGCAAGTAACCCATCACAACCCTCGTTCTACCATGTATATCGGATGGGGTATGAGTGGAATCAGGCTTGCTAGGGCAGATTGAAAAGATAAAATACTCGGACCGTGATGTAGCAAACACAAACAAGTTTCTAGAATTTGCAAAGAGAGTATACTTAGAGACTGTGGGCATAAATCCGATTGGGGAACCGATTGATCAACCATTCTAATAGGCAACAGGGGCATTGTCGAAGGATTTACTTTGGTGGTTCCGAGGGCTTCCCAACAAGATCAAGCTTTCCCCCGGTTAAGGTTGGAAACTTTTAAGAAAACCCCCTCTAGAGCACCTTCTGCGCCCTTCTTGAGCCACCCTTGATTCCTCCGCACTTGCTCTTTCTTCTCCTAAAATCTAGTTCATTCTGTTCTTTGATGGAGCCTCTAAGGGCAACCTAGGAGTGGCAGGTGCGGGGTGGATCCTCTTTGATCCCGGAGGAAATTCATAACTCTATTTTGCATGGGGAATAGGGGTCACCACCAACAATGAGGCAAAGGCATTAGTAGTACTCCAAGGATTGCAATTGGAGAAAACATGGATTTTAGGTCTTTTAGATATACCACACTTTGGTAGAGGACAGTATGCAAGAGGATGCTTCAAACAATTGTTGGCAGTCACACATGGCATGGATATATGGTTGGAAAATCTCATCTCAATAGACGTAGAGATTATTGTGCACAACACATGATTTCTATCTTGGGACATGGATCCCGTGCAATTCCTCAATGATAAGACAAAGGAGAAATCACTTGTGGAGGAGATGAAGAAGAAATACGGTACTGATAGGGGGACATGAGGCATCATCATCAAGAGGATCAATGATGTCACAACAAAAATGGGCACAAATATATTAGCCTTTAAGATTCTAAGAAAATGTCACAGGGAGGAAGTTTCGGCTGGGGTCATCGCAGTTGCAGCTCAATGCACTGAGGGAACCATAGTGATCTGGGCACCCTATCTCTTGAACTTGTTCCTGGATGATTGCAAGGATGCGCATGATCTGGGAACAAAATTTCACGACTCATGGCTAACGATGTTGATATCTATCACAGGATGGAAGGAACCGAGTTACACATTCGTTGGCACTAGACCCGAGATGAACTATGGAGCAAGGTATTTATCACTTGGCGTCACGTCAGATGCCAAGCACAAGAAAATGAATGCAACTATATTCAAAGGATACCTTCATGACCTGTAGGAATCCATCTCCAACATGTGGAGGATCACACCATAGGTTGTCACATAGTATCGGAACATTTCCAACTTCAATGCCACACGACATGTGATGTGGATACATGCATGGAAGGACCCCAATAAATAGTGGCTACAAATTCACTACTATATCACAGACGATGACATTGACATGGTGATCAAATACTGGGAATACGAGTGGAATATTCCAGTCCTCACCCAAGACTTGTCAAAAAGGACAACAGAAGAAGAGGAAGCACATGGAGAAACACAACCTCAAGAAGTCCCAGTGCCCAAGAAATGGAGGATGGGCCAGACAAAAACAAAGCAAACAAATGAAGGCACAACGAAGATGACGAACCAGAAGGGGAAGAAGGATAATACACAGTCGGTCAAAGAATAGCCAAAATAGGTCGACGCTGCGTAAGGGACTACACCAAGTTCCAATCCCCAGGAAACAGACCTTAATAAGAGACCATCTATTCATATGAGGAGCGTGCACAAGAATATGAAGGCACAAAGAACACGTCCAGAATATACGACCATGAAGGATGATGCATAAATGATAGCCCGAATGGTTTAGGATTGTATAGCTGAGGATTTTGACAATGTTGTGCACCATAGGGATAAGATTCAAGAGGAGGTGGAAGACATGCGGTAGTTCCTCAAGAAAATCAAGGAAGTATAGAAAGAAAGAAACAACATGGGAATAGGACCATATGCATCACAGATAGAGGAAATACTGGAAGAAGGAGAACGTGATACAATTCATACAATACCATAATCGAGTGCAACATTCCACATCACACCCACTATGTTGTGCATGGAAGAGATCGTGGGGTAGAAACCCCTACAGGACTTGAGACAAATCCAATTAGTATTTCCACGGATCCCATCCAGGGCTCTACACAAGTTGCAGGTTAGCGTTACTCAAGAGGTACAGTCTCGGGCACGCACAAACTTAGCCAAATTAAAGAAAGCAATGGAGAAGCGGGGCGCATTGGAAATAATATGCGAGCAGGCTAAGTTCAAAACCCAAGAGGAAAGGAGCGCAGGAATGGATTGGAGCATAAAGTCACAGGAACATACGAAAAGATTCCAAAGACCGTGAAGATGGATGAACTTATAGCAGCTAAAAATATTGATCAGATTGTGTAGGTAATCAATCATTATCAGAAGGAGATTGGGAACCTTCATGAGAATCTCATACCCACTACTCCACTAGCAGTAAAGGAGCAAAGGAATAAGAAATAAATAAAGCTGCTACAAGATATAGAGCTACAATTTAGCACAACAACTGACTTGTTCGAGAATGCAACACAACTTTGGACAAAGATAGAGGACGATTAGAAAGTCTAGAAGTGGGACAAGGAAGAAGAAAGGATAAGCAAAGATATCGAGGACCTCAAGCAGAGGCAAAAGATAATGTCCATCATGGAGCATGTCAAAGGGGCGCATGACATGAATAAACTGTAGACAAAACTCACCATTGTGCAAACATAGAATAAGGAGCATCAGGCTCAAATGGAACTGTTTCAAGAGAAGGTAGCAAAAGTCCTAGCACATGCAGAAGAAGAAAAGAGACATATAGCACAGACCCAAGCATAGTGCATGGAATTGATCACTGAGAAAATTGCAGAACAGATAGTGGACACACTCAAGGAGAAGACCATGTAAGCGTAGACACAGGCAACAAAGCTCAAGGAAAATTTCCAGGCGATCAACAGGGAGATCGAATATTTTTGTTAGGTGGCTCAGGATGAGCCACATGTCATTGTTGGGGGGATGTTGGAAGCAAACTAAAGAGGAAAATCAAGGCGATTTTGGGAAAGAAGGCATGCACGAGGAAAGTGACAGCTGGAAGGGAGAACAAAACATGCGCATGCATGGAAGACATAATGAAGGTAGGGTTAGGGTTTTGTTAATGTATTGTAATGTCTAAAGATCCAGAAGCCTATAAATATAGATACTTAGGTATCATAGGTTTTTGTTTTTTAATAATTAGAGAGACTAGTCATTATTGTAGAAATGATATAGTGAGACGATATGTAATATTTTTGCTATATGATCTATTTTGGTAAGATGTTGATATAGAGAGTATGAAGGAGGGTAGATCTTGAGGGTTGGATCGCAGGCTGAGGAGCTTGGTGTGATCTAGTCTACCTCATATAGATCTTACCCAACTGGGAAGAGTTGTAAGCACACAACGCTTTAATGACAGAACGACGATACTAAAAGGGATGAGAGACAAATCTTTGTGGATGTATCCCAGCAGGGGGTGAACCATGGTAAAATCTATGTTATATGATTGAATGCATGTATTTATTTATTGTCTCAATAGATATAGATGGGATAAATGAATGGGTCATTATATTTATTGCATTAATCGTGAATAACAGTACACTGTGTTTACAAGTTATAATAGAGTTTCAGGATACAATCCTCAATCTCTCGCACTCACTCCTACGCTGCAAACACATGATTATTGTAGCCACCCATTAAGACTATCTCAGGTGAGACAACATAGTGCACCCTATGCGTTGTGTTGGCTTCTGGTTTACTAGGAGGGCCAATAGTTTTAGAGGCTTTGTTTGAAACCCGAACAGACATGAACCCTAGGTCAATAAACTCAGACATAATACAAGATAAGAGAGAGAATAACCAACATATGCCATCACCTTTATTTACCATTTAAGACTATTTTTTCATTTTGAGGATGGTCTAAAGATTAATTTCCCATAATTTTTATGGATGAGTTTAAGTAAGATGGCTAGAGGGGTTAGATCTGCTGCCAAGAAACTAAATACAAGTCTCTATTATCGTGGTTTAATGAAATTATTGGTTGTATATGAATTAAATAAATGAGGAAGTAGCTGGAAACAATTCATTACTTAAGACTTTACCCTAGAAGAGACTATTGCAAACCATATTGAAGGTACCCCTAAGTCTGTAGGAAAAGGGAAAATAGGGAAGGGCAGTAAAGAGTC
>ML823507.1:52760-71972 GCA_009831015.1 Picea engelmannii
AAATCCCAAAAGAAGGAGGACAGTTTCGGATACCGAGAGTTGGAAGAGTCGAGACTCTTCATCATCAGGAGTCCTGGAATCACAAAATGAGAAATGCCGAAGATCCCGAAATAGACACATGAACCAGAGTTTCGGATACCAGGAGTTGGAGGAGTAAAGAGTCGAAACTCTTCATCACAAGAGTCCCAAAATGACGAAATGTGAAATGCCGAAACACCTTTTTGTGTAGGTTTCAGATACCAGGAGATGGAGCGTCAAAACACTTCATCACAAGGAATGTCGGAATGTCGAAATGTCGAAATGCAAAAAACACCTTTTGGTGTTGGTTTTGGATACCGGGAGTTGGAGTGTCGAAACACTTCGCAACAGGAATGCTGAAATGACGAAACCCCAAAATGCGTTTTCGAATAAGGCTATGGTAAACACCGATGGTCACATCGTCGAAGAGTTGTAGAGAAGAGCTCAAAGAGATAAGCTCCATTTCAGAGTTTGGGACATGGAGAGTCAAGATGACTCATCACAGAATCCCCGAAATGCAAAATGTGAAATACATATTCAGAATTGGCCCTTGGTCATAACCCATGGTCAGATTGATGAAGGCTCAAGGGAGGAGGTAGCCCAAAGCTAATCTCCATTTCAGAGATCACGACTTGGAGTGTCGAGATGTCTCACCACAGGGATGCCTAAATGTCGAATGTCAGAATGCCAAAACACCGAAATGTCGAATTGCAAAATGGAGAAATAAGCATGAGACCCATCATTTATGATCCAACGGTGTAGTTTATTCAGGAATATGATCGAAGGGCTACTTTTTCTCTTCACAGTTAATCGATCATTAGCGATT
Source organism: Picea engelmannii (assembly GCA_009831015.1). Taxonomy (NCBI): domain Eukaryota; kingdom Viridiplantae; phylum Streptophyta; class Pinopsida; order Pinales; family Pinaceae; genus Picea; species Picea engelmannii. The sequence continues at coordinate 53,605 of ML823507.1, forward strand.
CAGTTGTTGATGCATTTTTTGGAGGTTCACAGTGTAACTGCTAGAAACAACTAATTGTTTCTTCCAGAGGACTTGAAGAGACTTCAGGGTGATCGCCAGAGAAGATGAAGAGTCTCAAGGAATCTACCAGTGGAATGAAGACTGGTCATAGAGGCGATTGACAGATGGAAGAGCGTTGAAGCCTGTAACTGCAACAAAGATGTTGAGCTCGATTGTAACAGAGAAGACAAAGAGTCTCGATTGTTGGAGAGGTGAAGGAATCTTGGCATAACACCCAGTGATGATGGATGCATGGGCTTAACTGCCAGAGAAGATGAAGAGTTGCAATGATGATAAGGCAGAGCACTCAACCTGGAGAGAGCATGTAGAAGCATGGCGAGAGAGCATGCACAAGGTGCACAGAGACTATATGTATGCAGAACAAATAAGAGATGGTGGTTGTTGTTGAGAGTGATTCAGACGTGTAGAAGGAGGAGTGTGCAACAGCTAAAATACAGAGAATAAGAATGGTGCATTGAAAGGACATGGCGCACAGACAATAAAAGGAAGAAGAAGAGAAAGAACAAGGCATGTGTGCAGCAAGACAGTGAGTCAGTAAAGGAAGGTTGAGGTGCTCTTGTAGAGAAAAACAAAAGATCAGAAAGGGCAAGAAGATGCAGACAGAGAGACACTGATACATGAGATCAGAGCCGCATAGCAGAATAGTGATAAGTCTAGTAAGCCAATGATAAATATTGCATCACTATGATAAATTTATATATAGCAAAGATTTATATTTTAGGGTGGAAGGGAGGTGCTAGGGAGGACTTTTGTCCTCACAGGTTCAAGTGGGTGCTTGAACATAGGGAGTTGAATCTTCCATCTGGTTGCAGCTACAAAAAACCAGGGTGGCAGGGTGGTGCAAGGGAGAATTGTTGTTCTCTGATATATAGGTTGGTGCCTGTGTGACTGGAAGTTGGTGCTTCCATCCAGTTGGTGCTGGAACATATAGGGACTTTTTGCTTCCTTCTAGTGGGTGCTAGAGAAACCAGGGAGTTGGTGCTTCCTTCTAGTGGGTGCTAGAGAAACCAGGGAGTTGGTGCTTCCTTCTAGTGGGTGCTAGAGAAACCAGGGAGTCGATGCTTCATTCTAGTGGGTGCTAGAGAATCCAGAGAGTTGGTGCTCTTAGCAAGTATCATCTTTCAAAACAAAAGTTATAGCCTCATTATGAGTTGGTGCTCATACGTATGATAATGTACAAAATTTAAAGTATACTTATCATATAAAGAAGAAGAGGTTTTTACCCTTTATGGGTTTCCTCAGGAAATATTTTTCTCTGTGTATATCATATGTGTGAATGATGTTGAATGTTCTATTACTTAATTCCCTGCATTACTGTGATTGTCATTAAGTTCTCTGCAAAGAGTTTAAAATAAGCATAATTGTTTAAGCATGGTAACAACTGATTCACCCCCCCTCTCGGTTGTCCAACAATTGGTATCAAAGTTGGCCCCTTTTATATAAGGGTAGATCCTAGAGCTTAAACATGTCAAGCCATGAAGGAAATTCAACCAATAAGGCCCCTTTGTTCAATGGAACAAACTTTTCCTTCTGGAAAGTTAGAATGAGAACCTGCATAATGGCTTTAGGTGTAGATATTTGGGATGTGGTAGATACTAGTTATGTAAAGCCAGTTGTACTAGCTAATAAGGATGACAAGATATAATTTAGATTCAATGCTAAGGCTATGAATGTTATCTTGAGTGGGCTTGCAGAAGCAGAATTCGTAAAAGTTATGCACCTAGGAACTACCAAAGAAATGTGGGACAAACTCATTAGAAGTTATGAAGGTAAGAAGAAGGTAAAGGACGCCAAGCTTCAAATCTACAGAGTAAAGTTTGAACATTTGAAGATGAAAGAAGATGAAACTGTTGGAAAATACTTTCTCAGAGTTGAAGAACTGGTAAATGCAATGAAGCACTTGGTGAAAAAATTGAGGAACCTTCTTTAGTTCAGAAAATTTTGAGATCTCTACCAGATAGGTTCAACCCAAAGGTCTCTTCTATAGGAGAACTTAATGATCTAAAAACCTTGGAGTTTGATCAAATTCTAGGAACATTGACCACATATGAAATGAGAATAGTTAAATATAAACCCACATCCAAAGAAGCATCATTTAAGGCAGGCGAGAATGAGGATTTGGAGCCTGATGAAATTGAAGAAAAATTTGTGAAGAGACTGAAGAAGGGATCAGGAAAATACAAAGGTAAACTTCCTTTCAAATGTTTCAACTGTGGTAAGATAGGTCATTTTGCAAATAAATTTCCTCAGAAAATAAAGGATCAGACATGTGATGATGAGGAGAAGCACAAACACATAAATTTCTTTAAAGAGAATAATTTTAAGAAGAAAAGTCTTTGTGTAAAAAATGATGATGATCCTTCAGATGATGAAGACAATGACTCCTCTATTGAAGATAAACTGAATGACCTCATACTTATGGCCAAAGAGGATTATGATAATAAAATCACAGGAAGTGAGGCTAATGAAGAAGAAGTTGTGGTTGATATGGAAGGAGAACTGATCAGTGCACTGGAAGAGATTGACAGACTCAGAATTAAGAACAGAAAGAAAAAACAATTGTTGATACAGTTTGAGAAAGATAGTAAACATCCTGATGAAGACTTTGCCCTGCTAAAAGTGGAATTAGAAGAGGCAAAGAAAATCAAGGACATTCTGAAACAACGGTTATCAGAAAAGAAGGCAAGATGTAAAGATATGGAAGAAGAAGTAGTGAAAAATAGGAAAGAATTGGAGAAGTTTCAAGCCTTGTATCATCAGAATCTGTCAAGTATCAAAGCCCCAGAAGGATTAGCCACCATTCTGAATCAGCAAAGGAATCCAAAGCTGAAAATTGGTTTGGGTTATGAAGAGGGATCAAGAAGTGGTCAACCAAAAAACAAAGAATCCATCAAGTTTGTCAAATGTACAACCAATGAAAACAACAAACCTGTAGAAAAAAAGGAAGACACTCAACTGCCTAGGAGGAGTAAAGAAAAATGTGTTAGGACTGAATCTACAGAACAAAGAAATAATGCACTCCCTTCTCAATAAAATCATCAGCGTGGAAGAAATCGACATGCTCAAAGAAGACAACCATTTTCCAGGTACCAAGGATTTTTCTATGGATATTGTTTTTTCTGCTCTAATTTTGGTCACAAAGCTATAAACTGTTCTTTAAAATTTAGATATGAGCAAGCAAGACATTCAAGGTATAGATATCTGCCACAACAAAKAATGAGACAACCAAGTGAAAAACCACCACAGACTGCAAATCACTTGATGGATGGGAAAAGGACACAGGTTAAGCATAACAATCATTATGATCCTTTATTCGACGAACCAGAATGTTACATCTRTCATAACTATGGACACAAATCTGTTGACTGTCGCTTAAGGAACTACGAACCAGATTTGAATTCCYCAGGGTTGGAAGAAGAAAGAATGTGACAAGTGTGGATTAGTGTTGTCAACTCAAAGACAAACGAACACTTGGTATATAGATAGTGGATGCTCCAAACATATGATGGGAGACAAAGGTAAGTTTCTATCTCTAAGTGAAATCAAATCGGGAAACATAACCTTTGGAAATGATGCTCCAGGTAAAATAAAGGGTAAAGGGATGGTGAGTTTAAGTAATGGAAATGGAAAAGCCCAAGATGTTTTGCTTGTAGATGGGATGAAACATAATTTGCTCATTGTAAGTCAAATGTGTGACAGAGGATGTGAAGTGGTGTTCACATACAAGGACTACAAGATAAAGTCTGTAAACTTAGGACAAGTGGACAAGTGGTGGCTAAAGGCATAAGGACAACAAATAATGTATATGTGCTGAAAGAAGATAGAGAAGAGTGTCATCTAAGAAAACATGATGAAATCTGGTTATGGCATAGGAGACTTGGACATCTAAACTTTGACCACTTAATCAAGCTCAAAAATATTGAGGCAGTAAAAGATCTTTCGAGAATATCAAAGCCCCAAGATTCTATGTGTAAACCCTGCCAAGTAGGAAAGCTAACCAGGACACAGTTTAAGTCCAAGAGCTCTACATCAATGGAGAAACCACTCCAACTAGTTCATATGGATTTATGTGGACCATCAAGACAAGAAGGCACAGGGAAAGAAAACTACTTCATGCTGATTATTGATGATTACTCTAGACTTACTTGGGTTGCCTTTCTCAAGGAAAAAGCTGAAGCATTTGAGAAGTTTAAAATATTTAAGGCTTTAACTGAGAATCAAACAGACAAGAGGTTAAAGACAGTAAGATTAGATAGGGGAGGAGAATTTATGTCAAGTGATTTCAAGGAATTTTGTGATAAGCATGGGATCAAGAGAGAATACACAATCCCAAGAATTCCACAACAAAATGGAGTAGTTGAGAGGCAAAACAGAACAGTGCAACAAATGGCCAGGTCAATGATGAATGAGAAGAACATTGGTCAAACCTACTGGGTAGAAGCAATACAAACATCAGTCCATGTTCTTAACAAATCCCACCTCAGACCACAAAGTGACAAGACACCTTATGAACTGTGGCATGGGAGACTTGCTTCAATCAAACACTTCAAATTCTTTGGGAGTAAATGTTGCATAAAGAATAATGATGAGAACCTTGGCAAATATGATGACATGGCTGATGAAGGTATCTTCTTAGGGTATGCTACAAACAGTAAAGGATACAAATTCTATAATAAGAGGCTGCATAAAGTGGTTGACTGTATTGACATAAAAGTTGATGAAGGAATCCCAGCAAGAGAGGTGTACAATAATGAGTCTTCTACAGAGGACACATCTAAAGCTGAAGATGAACAGGTCCAAGAAATAGAAAATGAAGAATCTGAATCAGATGAAGACATAGATACTCAGATAGACTCAAATCAGCAGACAACTTCAAATTCCTCCTCCGGAATCACTCAAAAGAATCATCCTGCAAGTCAGATAAATGGTGAAAAAGACAAAGGTGTACAAACCAGGAGAAAGATAATCAAAAACACCGAAAAAACACATATAGCTTTCATATCCATGCTGTAACCCAGGAATTTTAATGAAGCTAGAAAAAATGACCATTGGGTTAAAGCAATGAATGATGAACTTGATCAGATTGAGAAAAACAATACATGGGAGATGGTTCATAGACCCAAAGGTAAAAATATCATTGGTTCCAAATGGATCTTTAAGAATAAGTTGAATAAGCAGGGACAAGTTGTCAGGAATAAAGAAAGATTGGTCTGTAAAGGCTATGCTCAAATAGAAGGACTGGATTTTGATGAAACATTTTCTCCCGTAGCAAGATTAGAAGCTATTAGAATATTTCTTACCTATGCTTGTCATAAAAAGTTTAAAGTCTATCAAATGGATGTCAAGTCAACTTTTCTAAATGGAGATTTAAATGAAGAAGTCTATATGGAACAACTAGAGGGTTTTGAACTATCTTATAACCCTAACTTAGTATGCAAGCTGAAGAAAGATTTATATGGGTTAAAACAAGCCCCTCATGCCTGGTATCATAGGCTGGATACGTATCTCAAAGACAAAGGGTTCAAGAAAGGAACAATTGACAACAATCTATATATCAAAATAGAGGATAATGATTTGCTCATCGTGTTGGCCTATGTAGATGACATCATCTTCGGATGTAATAAGGATTCATTGGTACAATGGTTTGCTTCTGCCATGGAGTCTGAGTTTGAAATGTCTATGATAGGTGAACTATCATTTTTTCTTGGTCTGAAAATTACTCAGAGGTTTGAAGGGATGTTCATTTCTCAAGAAAAATATCTAAGAGAGATGTTGAAAAGGTTTCAAATGGAAGATTCTAAACCTGTGGGCACACCTATGGTTACTGGATGAAAATTAAGCAAGGATGATGACTCACCTGATGTTGATCAAAGTTCATATAGTTCAATGATAGGCAGTCTTTTGTACATCACAACATCTCGTCAAAACATAATGCATGTTGTTGGAATGGTAGGAAGATATCAGTCTGCACCTAAATAGAGTCATTTGCTAGCTGTCAAAAGGATATTCAGATATTTGAAAGAAACAATGAAATATGGCCTATGGTATCCTAAGAATCAAAATTTTCAATTATCAGTCTACTCAGATGTTGATTGGGCTAACTGCATGGATGAAAGGAAAAGCACAAGTGGAGGTGTGTTCTTCTTAGGAGATTCTATAGTAGCATGGTTGAGTAAAAAGAAAGGTTCCATTTCTTTATCAACTACAGAGGAAGAGTACATTATTGTTGCTACCTGTTGCACTCAAGTATTATGGATGATACAGACACTTGCAGACTTGGAGGTAAAATGCGTTGCACTGATCCCAATTCATTGTGATAACACTAGTGCCATCAGTGTGTCCAAGAATCTTGTATTCCACTCCAAGACCAAGCATATTCCCATAAAATAACATTTTCTAAGAGAGAAGGTCACCAATAAGATTGTTCAGGTCCATTACATTCCAACCACAGAATAAATTGCAGACATCTTTACTAAACCCCTAGCCAAGACACCATTTGAATATCTCCGATAGAAGTTGGGCGTCATCCCATCTCACACCTAAGAGAGTCCATCCTGTTAGGGGGAGTTTGTATTGATTGAATATCTGATACCTCGAAAAAATGTTGCAATAGCTCAGGGGGAGCATGTTTTCTTTGGCATTGATGTAAAATGGGGAGAAAAGGAGTGGTCTGGACCGAATGCTACAGTTGGAGGTCCAAACAGATTAGCGCAGTTGTTCAGGGTTTCCATCAATGCTAAAGGGGGGAGATTGTTGGCATGTTTACAGGCAGGTGTGATTGTCATTGATGGAAAGATCAGAGTATGCAGAGATAGAAAAAAGTGACAACGTAAGCTCAGGAGGATTAGTGCAGAGTCGCACGTAGTGCGTAGGTGTGCACCAGAGACGAGGTTAACTCATTGCCAAAGCTCAAGAGAGATGGGGTGCTCAGGATCTTAGACGGATAAAAGGTCGAGGCCTTTGACACTTAGAAATTATTCCAAGTTAGGAGGATGTGTAAGCTCGGGATGAAAATCAACAGTGATCATTGGATCCCATTGACAATTCTCAATGAACGTCAGATATCAGCCCGAGGTCTGATTGACGTTGGATCCAGGAGAACCTGCACGTTCTTTAAAGAGTAAGGTGAAGTGGGGTTATGAAATCCTGAAAGCAGGAGGACAATTTCAGATATCGAGAGTTGGAAGAGTAGAGACTCTTCATCATTAGGAGTCCTGGAATTGTGAAATATGAAACACTGAAATCCCAAAAGTAGGAGGACAGTTTCAGATATCAGGAGTTGGAAGAGTCGAGACTCTTCATCATCAGGAGTCCCGGAATCACGAAATGCGAAACACCAAAATCCCGAAAGAAGGAGGATAGTTTCAGATACCGGGAGTTGGAAGAGTCGAGACTCTTCATCATCAGGAGTCCAAGAATCGTGAAATGCAAAACGGTGAAGATCCCGAAACAGGCACATCAACCGGAGTTTCGGATACCGGGAGTTGGAGGAGTTAAGAGTCGAGACTCTTCATCCCAAGAGTCCCGAAGTGCCGAAATGTGAAATGCCAAAACACCTTTTTGTGTAGGTTTCGGATATCGGGAGATGGAGCATCAAAACACTTCATCACAAGGAATGTCGGAATGCCAAAATTCTGAAATGCGAAAAACACCTTTTGGTGTTGGTTTCAGATACCGGGAGTTGGAGTATCGAAACACTTTGCAACAGGAATGCTGAAATGATGAAACGTCGAAATGCGTTTTCAAATAAGGCTATGGTCATCGTCGATGGTAAAATCGTCGAAGAGATGTAGAGAAGAGATAGAAGAAACAAGCTCCATTTCAGAGTTTGGGACATGGAGAGTCGAGACGAATCATCACAGAATCCCTGAAACGCGAAATACGAAATACATATTCAGAATTGGCCCTTGGTCATAACCCATGGTCACATCGATGAAGGCTCAAGGGAGGAGGTAGCATGAAGCTAATCTCCATTTTAGAGATCGTGACTTGGAGAATCGAGATGTCTCACCACAGGGATGCCGAAATGCCAAATGTCGGAATGCCGAAACATCAAAATGTCGAATTGTGAAATGGCGAAATAAGCACGAGACCCATCATTTATGATCCAATGGTGTAGGTTATTCAGGAATATGATTGAAGGGCTACTGTTTCTCTTCACAATTAATCGATTAGTGGTGATTCAGTTGCTGATGCAGGTTTTGGAGGTTCACAGTGTAACTACTAGAAATGATTGATTGTTTCTGCGAGAGGACTTGAAGAAACTTCAGGATGATCGCCAGAGAAGCTGAAGAGTCTCAAGGAATCTACCAGTGGAATGAAGGCTGGTCATAGAGGCAATTGATAGATGGAAGAGCGTCGAAGCATGGCGATTGACTGCTGGAGAGGCGAAGGAATCTCGGCATAACACCCAGTGATGAGGGATGCATAGGTTTAACTGCCAGAGAAGATGAAGAGTTACAATGATGATCAGGCAGAGCACTCGACATGGAGAGAGCATGTAGAAGCATGGTGAGAGAGAATGCACAAGGTGCACAAAGACTATATGTATGTAGAACAAAGAAGAGATGGTGATTGTTGTTGAGAGTGATTTAGGCATGTAGAAGGAGGAGTGTGCAGTAGATAAAATACAGAGAAGAGGAATAGTGCATTGAATGGACATGGCGCACATAGCATAAAAGGCAGAAGCACAGAAAGCACAAGGCATGTGTGCAGCAAGAAAGTGAGTCAGTAAAGGAAGGCTGAGGTGGTCTTGTAGAGTAAAATAGAAGATCAGAAAGGGAAAGAAGATGCAGACGGAGAGACACTGATACAGGAGATCAGAGAAGCATAGAAGAACAGTGATAAGTCTGGTAAGCCAATGATAAATATTGTATCATTGTGATAAATTTATATATAGCAAAGATTTATATTTCAGGGTGGAAGGGAGGTGCTAGGGAGGACTGTTGTCCTCACAGGTTCAAGTGGGTGCTTGAACACAGGGAGTTGAAGCTTCCATCTGGTTGCAGCCAGAAAAAAACAGGGTGGTAGGGTGGTGCAAGGGAGAGCTGTTGTTCTCTGATATACAGGTTGGTGCATGTGTGACTAGAAGTTGGTGCTTCCATCCAGTTGGTGCTGGAACATATAGGGATTTGTTGCTTCCTTCTAGTGGGTGCTAGAGAAACCAGGGAGTTGGTGCTTCCTTCTAGTGGGTGCTAGAGAAACCAGGGAGTCAGTGCTTCCTTCTAGTGGGTGCTAGAGAATCTAGAGACTTGGTGCTCTCAATAAGTAGCAGCTTGAAAAACAGAGGTTGTAGCCTCATTATGATTTGGTTCTCATAAGTATGATAATGTACAAAATGTAAAGTATACTTATCATATAAAGAAGAAGAGGTTTTTACCCTTTATGGGTTTCCTTAGGAAATATATGTCTCTGTGTATCTCATATGTGTGAATGATGTTGAATTTTCTATTGCTTACTTCCCTGCATTACTGTGATTGTCATTAAGTGTTATTCAAAGAGTTTAAAATAAGCATAATTGTTTAAGCATGATAACTACTGATTCACCCCCCTCTCAGTTGTCCAATAGGTGGGTGCTAATGCATTTGGTGTGTTAGTAGTATTATTGTTATGTTAGATGAACAAACTATCAGTTGTTCTTCTCTTGGTTATTGATCATTTTTATTTATGTTGGATTGGACCTGGTTGTGGTGGTGGTTGGTTATGTTTTCTCTGCATTGTGGTGCTGCTTACAGGTAGATGCTTCATGGCTTATTAATGAGGAAAATAGTGGTTGTTTGAGACTTTGGTGACTCGATCGTAGATGCAAAGGGTCAATCCATTGTGGTTTTTTATGGTTTATACAACTTATGATTTTAATGGTTATGGTGGTCAATGTGTTGGCTTGAAGATGTGGGGGGTTGTGAAGGTGGTGTTATTGTGATCCTTTATGTGACTATTTCCATCCATTCTTAGTGGTGAATGCATGTTGATTTCTCTCCTACCTCGATAGTAAATGTGGAACGTAGTGGGTTTTTATGCCTTATTGTTGGGTTTGCACTGTGTTTATGTTGAAGTCACAGTCTCCAAGGTCTAATGCTTTAATTATGTTGTTTCATTATTCTTGATTATGTTTTTTATGATTCTTTTGGTTGCTATTGTGGTTCATAGGTATGAAGGGTGATGGGTGTTGTTCTTGTTGCATTAACCTTGTGTTGTATTGTTTTGTTTCTCTTTGTATTCACAACCAAGGGTTGGTTAGATTTATGGATTACATTGAGCCTATGTTGGATCAAATCTTGGAAAGCAAGTTGGTGTTATTGGTTTTGTACATGATATATGGATTAAGCATGGATTTATTCAATGTCAATCAATTTCAATGTTTAGCCAAGCCTTTCAAGTTGTTTTAGGGAAGAGGTATTTCCTTAGCATTGTGGTTACATGAACCTCATTGACTAGATGTCATGTTTCAATTTTTGACTCCCAATCTTAAATGTATTTGTAGTGTTTTTATGGATCAACATTATGCGCATGTATTTTAAGAGTACTTGTAGAGCTTAGTTTCGATTTATTAGATGAATATTTTGACTATCAATATTTGTTATGATTTCTTGGTGGGTAAGGGTGCCTTGTGATTTAAATGGTTTGCATTGTTTTCGTTGTTGGTTTGATGGTGGGAAACCCTGGCTATTATTGCATGCACTGGCATTGTGATTGTTGTTCATGGTTATGCCATGCCTGATTTGTTTTTCTTACATAACATATTGTTCTCATTCACCTCTTATCCAAGGCTTGGATATTGTTTGTTCTCTATTTTTTTGGGGGGGATATTCTAAAATCCATTCCTGGTCTGTTCATGATGTTGGCATAACTAGCATTGAGTTTATTTGTTTATTTGTATCTATCTTGCAAAGAATAGAAATCGTGCTCGAACAATGTTGTTAAAACCAATTAATATTTTGTTGAATTGTTGCCATGAAAATTACTTTTTTCATATTGATTGTGGATGCCATGGTTGGTTAGTCCATGTCTTGGGCATCATTGGAAATGAGATTATTTGTTGATTATTTTTTATTTTGTACAACACAAAATCTATTCCCATTAAAAGATCTTAGGAATGATAAATAAATGATTGTTTTTGTTTTAATGTCCAATATTTGTTCTCTTTGTCTTAGTGCACTTCATTGTTTGTTGTTTGTTTTGCAGAACATTGTCTTATTGAGTTGTTTTGTTGGAGGATTGTTCTTTGTGCATTGATCATGAATCTGATTCTTGGTTAGTCCATGACTTGGGCATAGTTTTTGTGATATTGTCTTTCCATTGGTGTTTATCTTGTGTAAAAAAAATAATGTTCTTAGTGAATGATGATAGGGTCGATGCATCTTCTTGGGTTATTTTCTTTAAATCTTTTCATTCTATATTGATTTTGGAGGCAATGAATGGATATTCCATTACCTTGGAATATTCTTCACTGAGAGAATTTGTTTATTGAGGTTTATCTTTCATATGATAATTATATACTCAATCACTAATCTCAGGGTCAAGAAGTAAATGTTGGTTGTTGTTTTGCATGGTCAATATTTCTTGTGTTCACTTGCATCCGCTTCATTGGTTTTTATGTGTTTTGGAGAACATTGTCCTGTTACATTGTTGTTCTGGAAACTTGGTGCTGTGTATTGGTTTTGGATGCCATGCATGGTTATTCCAAATCTTTGGAATAATCCACATTCATATTATTTGTTTGATGGAATAAAATATGGCCCCAACCAATGTTGTTATTGGCATAGGAACACCACTCATACTTTAATGTCCATCTTATGATTCTTTTCACAATATCACATGTTTTCAATACTAGAACATCTTAACAAGGCTATTAATTATCTATAGATGTTATATGCATGCCATAGTCTTCCATGCTCTTGTTTGTTGGATTCATTCATTTAAAAAAAAAAATAGAACTCTAAAGTGCATCTTCTTGCTTTCTTTGTTTTGTATAAATCCCTATATTGGATCCAACATGAGATTTTGTTACAAAAATATGGTATCGAAATTGCCATTTTTAGATTTGATGGTTTACTTATCTTTTATATATATATCTCATTCAACATTAAATTAGGAAGTCTACACAATATCAATTACAATGATCATAGTGAACAACTTTTAATGTTGCAAAAAAAATGTTACCTTTTATTGTTTTAATTAATTGGTGCAATTTAAAAATTGGATATACATATTCCCATCAGTTCCAAATATTCTTGCATGTCCTTTGATTTTTGTTTGCCTTGGGATTCAAAACTAGTTATTGTTTTTGTTCTGTGTGTTTCTTTCAAATTGTGCTAAAATGCTTTAGACTTGTGGTCAAAATTGGATTCTTGCTTAGTCTTGAATAAATCTAAGTAAAAAATGCTTTGATTTTTATAAACAAATCTATTGTCTAGTTAAATGTGTGTGCATTAAAATACATTAATACAATTTTCCTCCCCTTGAATCAAATACTTACACTTGCATGGTTTATTGGGTCTCTTTCCTTTCTTTATATGTTCTTTGTTTCCATGATGAGTTTATGGTTTAAAATATCCTCCACACAATTTGTTTATTTATTTATTGTGTATGGTGGAATCAACAACTAATTGAGCTCGTACTCATGTGACATAAGGTTGAGTTATCCAACTACGACCATTATAACCTCCAGGCATGCCATTGCGACCCCTCATATGGCACACAAGGTAAGTCGAGGTTTTTGAAAAAGTGACTTTACATTAAGGAGTGCCTTAACAATGCACTCCACTACCAACTTTTCTACACCTCGAGGGAAAAATTGCTTAGCCTCCACACAAATTATTTATTAATATTATTGTCTTCTTGTTTCTACAAGGCACATCCATGATATTGTGTGGTGATTGCAAACTAGTTGTATTTTAAAAATAGTTAGTGTCCATCTTATAATTTCTTTCATAATATCACAACTTTTGAAACTAGTTCATCTTATCACTTCTATTAAATATCTATAGATCCCATAGGCTTTCCTGCTCCTATTTTTCAAATGCATTCTACTTAAGGAAAAAACAGAAGTCCACAATACATGTTCTTTCTTTCTTTTATTTATATAGAACCATGCACTAGCTACCATAGAAGATTTTGTTACAAAAATGTTGGTTCAGAATTTCCATTTTTTGGATTGTATGGTTTACCTTTGTTAAAAAAGAAATGGATATATATATTGAGTCAAACGTTATTGGTCTTTACTTGTACATAGGAGATGAGAAATATGAGTTCAACAAAATGAGAGGGTCCCCCTACTCTTAATGGGTAGGGGTAGTGCCATTAGATGGGACTTCTATTCATGCTAGCATTTCTTTCTTTCCCTAAGGCACATGAATAAATTCTAACAAATTGACTACAAATAAAATCACTAAAGTGATAAATACTAAAATACACTTATGTGTCAATGTAAATTCATGTATGTCAAAGCTATTGAAGTGAGTTTGGTTTTTTTTTTTTTTATACTTTTATCCAGTCCTATGGTTGTTCCTAGAGTGGCATCATGGGCTCATATAACTCTCCTTCCTCAATGTTTTTTGTGTTTCCTTCCTCTCATGCAACTATGGAGATGTTGTCTTTTGTCTCCCCCTCCTATATGAATGCAACCCATTTCCCTCTTCCTTTTGAGTCAAGATAAAGCCTTGGCGGGAGAGCATTTGAATGAAAAGGAGGGATTTCTAGGGGGGGCCTTGGTGGTGTTTGAAATCACTAGTACAAACCTTGATATATCTAGATATCTCCCTAGGAGTGGGGTGGTTAGTTGGGGAACCACACCTTCCTCTTTTCCTTGGGGAATATCCAAAGGGGATTATTTGGGATTTGCAAGAGGGTGTCCAAATCTTGTTATCATACTTCCTAGATCAAGGGTGGATCCTTCCTAATGATGTGGTTGTAGAAAATTTTGTATATGATTTTTAATGCAAATTCATAAATTTCACCTCTCACTAGAGGTTTCTTGGATCCAATCCCTGAGAGATTTCAATATTATGGATAATATGAAATATATAATTAAATTAGTGAATAGTATAAAATACTTCAGTTCAGTTCAAATCTCTAGGAAACTCAATACAAAACATACCAAACAAGTGTACTTCAATGTAAAGTAGTTACAAACCTTAGGGCACAATTTTGCATGCATATAAAATATCTGAAATAACATTATTACAACATATTTTATAATAGTAAATCGTCCCTCTTATCTTCAAGATATGTGCTAAATATATTAACAATTTTATCCCTATGTTATATCAAATCAATATGAACAACAAATGGTGGAAATTACCCAATCAAGAAGAAAACAAAAGCCTAAAATCAAATATGAAAGTACGTAATAATTTGATAGTTGAAACACTTTATTTATATATAATATATGAAGTAAATTTGCATACTTAATACTCATCACAAAGTGGTACAATTTCAAGCTCTCCAAATACTAGCTAGGAAACCAAGAAAACCCTAGCCACCAACTCTTCCTAACTAGGAATCACTCCTAAACAAATCTTGTCACTCCACTAAGGATCATAAAAAAGATAGCACCATCACTGGTAGATCCTCCTTAGCAGATGAAAAACACCTCATTATTTTCTCCCCCTCAACAAGCATAACAAGTAGCACTGGGGTTTTCAAAACCTTAGTCTTCTTCTCTCACAAGAAATATAAGATACATGGCTATCTTTATCCCTCTAGGGTTTATTACAAACCCTGACTTCTTTAGGTGAAACACTAACCCTAAAATTTTCCTTCAACTTTTGCAAGAACCCGAGCATGCTAAGACAAAGAGAGATAATACAATGAAGAGTACACAAGAGAGAGAAACTAGTGCAATCCACTCATCAAATCTCTAATACAAGTGTGTGATGGATGAATCAATGAAAAGACTCTATCCTTCCTTTATTTATATAAGAGGTAAGGAAGGACAAAAATCTAAATTGGACCTATTCCACTACAACCAATATAACTCTATACAGGTAGGCCCACATGTGAAGTGATCCAACTCCAAGTGACACATGTCAAGCTCCAAGGTGAAGTGTCCAACAAGAAAGGTTCCAAGACATGAATTATCCTCAAGAAGTGTCCAATGCTCTACCTCCACAAGCCTCAAAATATCCAATGCTCCTCCTATGTCATGTGCTCTTATCCACCCAACCTACATGATCACTCTGCCAACCCAACAATCCTCAAGTCAAGTACAAGCCTCTATGAAATCAGACAAATGTGCCCATGCCATATAGGGCTTAATGACATCCTCCAAGATGCCAAACACTCCTCCTCCCAATAAAGGAACCAACCTTCATATGACCATCATGAAGAAGTCACCAAGCTGCATAAGTCTTCAATGCTCCAAGGAAGAAAGCCACATAAGCACCAAGATGAGGTCTATCAATCAATGAGAAATCCACCTCATATGTCTATGTCCATCAAATAATAACCAATGGTAATCCATACACCATGCACCCCACATCACATGAATCACCCCCAAGCATTGTGTAGAAACTTTTGGAGTAACCCTGAAAGTTAATGGTGGTGTTCTTCTAGAATCCCAACCCATCAAGTCATCTTTTTGGAGGGTCTTTTATATTGACCTTCTTTTCAATCCTTTTCATAATGAGTTTATGTACGTTCTACTTCAAACAAAAATCTAAACCTGAATGAAACCTACTCATAGTTAACAAGTTGAGACTAGATATAATCTTTGGCCACTCACTTGATATTTGGTTAAAAACCTTTTTGGAAGTCCATGTTCATGCATATTCGAGAATATGTAGTGATGTGCCTCTTGGTTTTTCCTACTCATTTGAAATGGAATTTTCCTAATAGCTTGTAGAGAATAGAAGTCCCAAAACAAGAGACGAAGGTTGAACAACCTCATTTAGACTAGGGTGAAGGAAAGAGTATTCGTAGAAAGGTTAGAAGTTTGGAGCTAGGTTTTCATACATAAGCTTGCCTTGCCCTAGAACCATGGCCCAAATTTATATATGTGATCTCTATCTTCATGCAAATAAAATACAACTATGAAGACCTCTTTTTCACAAGGGTATATAAAATCTTCTTCCTCAATTTCTAGCTTCCAAGTGGTGGATACCCATTTGTGAAGCTTGGCTAGTTTCAGTCCGAGGCCATTGAATTTGCAAATGAGGCCATTGTTCTTGAGGTATATGGATTATTTGACCATATCTAAAATCACTAGGATGGATGGGGAAGGCATTTCCAAGGCCATAGGAACCATAGGGGCTTGGTTAATCGCTAAGGGGTTCCCTTCCATATAGTTACAAGAAATGAGGGTATTTTTGAAGATAAACCTTGGATTTTACTGCCATTGGGAGAAAGATCAAAGAGAGGTGGGTGTTGAGATGGAACTAAAGAATATGGTGTCACCATGGAATACTTCATTGACATTTGAGAAACTCGTACTTGTATTGATACTAAAGGGGACTAAATCAATGAGCCATAGAGTGATCTAGCTTTGTGGATATAGTAGGAAGCGGTGATCTTAGTAGGATTCTATGGGTATAGCTAGGTCGATAGTTCATAAGGTCCATAAGGATGATTGTTATCACTGAAATTTCATCTGCACATGGCGACAAGAACTCCACATCATCAAAACAGCAATGAAGTCATTCATGGCACTGAATTAAGTTCACAACATTCCAGAAGAATCAAAAACTATACAAAGTAACCAAAAATTGAAGGGCGCTTTACAGCAGTAGGGTGCACGCGCGTATGCGCGGGACAAAAACGTGTTTCGCGCGCGTGCGCGCGCCCGACGCGTGACTGTCCACATAAAAAGCCGCGCATCTGCTAATACGGCACATTAATTGCTTAAGTCGGCCTCCCGACCGCCTGTGGACCGGCCCCTAAGATGATTTGACCCTCAGATCAGGGTCGGCTCTGCAAATTCGGCGAATTTATGGCTTAAGCGAACCCTAAACAGGCCCGTGTTTACACCGGAAGCTGGTTACGTGACCGACTGGAAATTGATATAAATAGCTGTGAGGACTCATTGTTTCAACAGAGAATTAAAAGCAGAGTTACGCTGTCTAGATGTATCAGAGCCTGACCTTTGATAACCAGTCCATTAGCTGTGTAATCCCGAGTTCTCTCATCACCCATTTCTGTTCTGTTCATTTTGTAATGAAGGCATTCAGTTGAGGATTCCCGAAGGACCTTCCGCTGGAGGGAAGAGGAACCATTATCCATTTCTTCAGCGTGTGCTATGGTTTTTGCTAATAGATCAAGCCTTGAAACCATTGATAACTCCCTTGTCTCACATTTGAAGTTTTTGTTTATTGTTGTAGTGTTATTTGCTTTCCAGCTGTTAGATAGATTTTATTCTGTTTGGTTTTCTGTTTTCTGTTAACCCTTTTTGCTCCACAGCATCCTGTTCTGCCTTGCCGAGCCCAACAGGGCATGCTAGTGCTCCCATTTTTGCTCACCCGGCGACGATTCGAGCACGAACAGATTGGCGACCATACTGGGGAGTTAAGGTATTAAATCCTCTTTCAATTGGGTTCAATTCGCTTTCCTTTTGTCGTTTTTAACTTGCAGGGATTCAAACCAGCTTTCGCCGACCTGTTACCTGGTCGATTCACAGTAGAATCGAGAGAACCAGTGTTTTTTATCAAACGCGCGGGTATTGTACCCCACAGACGCGCGCATGCGCTCTGGTTTTTTGATACAGTCCGCGCGCGCACGCGCACCTGTCCACGCTAACAGCCGCGCATTTGACCAAAATTTTTCATTGTAAGGTTTTGATATGGGGAAAGTCAGTTTTCCTTTTTCAACAATGATGTATGCATGCTCTAAACACTGCACCACTTAGACCCCTCGACTTATAAAGGGGATAGTCAAACATAGGCACTTAGGAGGATTAAAATAATTTTTCCCTTATTTTGCTTTCTGCCACGTGGATGGCTTGTTTTGATTCATAATTTAAGTGGAACATCAAATCACATCTAAAATCACATTCGGGACTAGAATTCGCAAGTAAACAATCTTAAGTATGCTCTTCTCTCGCGCCCTCAGGCGACCTTGAGAATCAGAAAAAGATTGCGAAAACGATCTCATCTCCCTTTAACAAATTTTTTTTTTTTCAAAACTTTTAGGAGAGGACAACGACTCTTTTTGAGACCCCTCTTAGTTTCATTGTTTCAAACGCATTCTTGTAACGGGCCCATACATGCCCACATGTCAACAAAGCTAGAATAGTGTTTGAATTTCTGCTTTCTTAGATCAGAAAACTAGGAGAGTTTAAAAGTTTGGAACGGGCCCACACATGCCCACATGTTCAA